>JAJDFG010000304.1:137500-140000 GCA_021039105.1 Scomber colias | reverse complement strand
CCTCGGCTCCGTGAGTCACTTCATGTGCTCATAACCGCTCTGTTCATGTGTTCATAACCGCTCACTTCATGTGTTCATAACCGCTCTGTTCATGTGTTCATAACCGCTCAGTTCATGTGTTCATAGCCGCTCTGTTCATGTGTTCATAACCCGCTCTGTTCATGTGTTCATAACCGCTCTGTTCATGTGTTCATAACCGCTCTGTTCATGTGTTCATAACCGCTCTGTTCATAACCGCTCTGTTCATGTGTTCATAGCCCGCTCTGTTCATGTGTTCATAACCGCTCACTTCATGTGTTCATAACCGCTCCGTTCATGTGTTCATAACCGCTCCGTTCATGTGTTCATAACCGCTCTGTTCATGTGTTCATAACCGCTCCGTTCATGTGTTCATAACCGCTCACTTCATGTGTTCATAACCGCTCCGTTCATGTGTTCATAACCGCTCTGTTCATGTGTTCATAACCGCTCCGTTCATGTGTTCATAACCGCTCTGTTCATAACCGCTCTGTTCATGTGTTCATAACCGCTCTGTTCATGTGTTCATAACCGCTCACTTCATGTGTTCATAACCGCTCTGTTCATGTGTTCATAGCCCGCTCTGTTCATGTGTTCATAACCGCTCACTTCATGTGTTCATAACCGCTCTGTTCATGTGTTCATAACCGCTCAGTTCATGTGTTCATAGCCGCTCTGTTCATGTGTTCATAACCCGCTCTGTTCATGTGTTCATAACCGCTCTGTTCATGTGTTCATAACCGCTCTGTTCATAACCGCTCTGTTCATGTGTTCATAACCCGCTCTGTTCATGTGTTCATAACCGCTCACTTCATGTGTTCATAACCGCTCCGTTCATGTGTTCATAACCGCTCCGTTCATGTGTTCATAACCGCTCTGTTCATGTGTTCATAACCGCTCTGTTCATGTGTTCATAACCGCTCTGTTCATGTGTTCATAACCGCTCTGTTCATAACCGCTCTGTTCACGTGTTCATAACCGCTCTGTTCATGTGTTCATAACCGCTCTGTTCATGTGTTCATAACCGCTTTGTTCATAACCGCTCTGTTCACGTGTTCATAACCGCTCTGTTCATGTGTTCATAACCGCTCCGTTCACGTGCTCATAACCGCTCTGTTCATGTGCTCATAACCGCTCTGTTCATGTGTTCATAACCGCTCCGTTCATGTGTTCATAACCGCTCCGTTCACGTGTTCATAACCGCTCTGTTCATAACCGCTCTGTTCACGTCTTCATAACCGCTCCGTTCACGTGTTCAAAACCGCTCTGTTCACGTGTTCATAACCGCTCTGTTCATGTGTTCATAACCGCTCTGTTCATGTGTTCATAACCGCTCTGTTCATGTGTTCATAACCGCTCTGTTCATGTGTTCATAACCGCTCTGTTCATGTGTTCATAACCGCTCTGTTCATGTGTTCATAGCCGCTCTGTTCATGTGTTCATAACCGCTCTGTTCATGTGTTCATAACCGCTCTGTTCATAACCGCTCTGTTCACGTGTTCATAACCGCTCTGTTCATGTGTTCATAACCGCTCTGTTCATGTGTTCATAACCGCTCTGTTCATAACCGCTCTGTTCATGTGTTCATAACCGCTTTGTTCATAACCGCTCTGTTCACGTGTTCATAACCGCTCTGTTCATGTGCTCATAACCGCTCTGTTCATGTGTTCATAACCGCTCTGTTCACGTGTTCATAACCGCTCTGTTCACGTGTTCATAACCGCTCCGTTCACGTGTTCATAACCGCTCTGTTCACGTGTTCATAACCGCTCTGTTCATGTGTTCATAACCGCTCTGTTCACGTGTTCATAACCGCTCCGTTCACGTGTTCATAACCGCTCCGTTCACGTGTTCATAACCGCTCCGTTCACGTGTTCATAACCGCTCCGTTCATGTGTTCATAACCGCTCCGTTCATGTGTTCATAACCGCTCCGTTCACGTGCTCATAACCGCTCTGTTCACGTGTTCATAACCGCTCCGTTCACGTGTTCATAACCGCTCCGTTCACGTGTTCATAACCGCTCTGTTCATGTGCTCATAACCGCTCTGTTCATGTGTTCATAACCGCTCTGTTCATGTGTTCATAACCGCTCCGTTCACGTGTTCATAACCGCTCCGTTCATGTGTTCATAACCGCTCCGTTCACGTGTTCATAACCGCTCTGTTCATAACCGCTCCGTTCACATGTTCATAACCGCTCTGTTCATAACCGCTCTGTTCATGTGTTCATAACCGCTCTGTTCATAACCGCTCTGTTCATAACCGCTCTGTTCATAACCGCTCTGTTCACGTGTTCAAAACCGCTCTGTTCATGTGTTCATAACCGCTCTGTTCACGTGTTCATAACCGCTCTGTTCATAACCGCTCTGTTCACGTGTTCAAAACCGCTCTGTTCACGTGTTCATAACCGCTCTGTTCATGTGTTCATAACCGCTCTGTTCATGTGTTCATAACCGCTCTGTTCATGTGTTCATAACCGCT
>JAJDFG010000304.1:57500-130000 GCA_021039105.1 Scomber colias | reverse complement strand
ACGTCCTGCTGTATGGAGACCAGACCATGGTGAGACATCTGAGTCTGTGGACATCTGAGTCTGTGTGGACATCTGAGTCTGTGGACATCTGAGTCTGTGTGGACATCTGAGTCTGTATGGACTTCTGAGTCTGTGGACATCTGAGTCTGTGTGGACATCTGAGTCTATGTGGACATCTGAGTCTGTGTGGACATCTGAGTCTGTGGACATCTGAGTCTGTGTGGACATCTGAGTCTGTATGGACTTCTGAGTCTGTGGACATCTGAGTCTGTGTGGACATCTGAGTCTATGTGGACATCTGAGTCTGTGTGGACATCTGAGTCTGTGTGTGGACATCTGAGTCTATGTGGACATCTGAGTCTGTGGACATCTGAGTCTGTGTGGACATCTGAGTCTGTGTGTGGACATCTGAGTCTCTGTGGACATCTGAGTCTGTGTGTGGACATCTGAGTCTGTGTGGACATCTGAGTCTGTGGACATCTGAGTCTCTGTGGACATCTGAATCTGTGGACATCTGAGTGTGTGGACATCTGAGTCTGTGTGTGGACATCTGAGTCTGTGTGTGGACATCTGAGTCTGTGGACATCTGAGTCTGTGTGGACATCTGAGTCTGTGTGGACATCTGAGTCTATGTGGACATCTGAGTCTGTGTGTGGACATCTGAGTCTGTGTGGACATCTGAGTCTATGTGGACATCTGAGTCTGTGGACATCTGAATCTGTGGACATCTGAGTCTGTGTGGACATCTGAGTCTGTGTGTGGACATCTGAGTCTGTGTGGACATCTGAGTCTGTGTGTGGACATCTGAGTCTATGTGGACATCTGAGTCTGTGTGTGGACATCTGAGTCTATGTGGACATCTGAGTCTGTGTGGACATCTGAGTCTGTGTGTGGACATCTGAGTCTGTGTCGACATCTGAGTCTGTCGACATCTGAGTCTGTGTGGACATCTGATTCTGTGTGGACATCTGAGTGTGTGTGTGGATATCTGAGTCTGTGTGGACATCTGAGTCTGTGGACATCTGAGTCTGTGAACATCTGAGTCTGTGTGGACATCTGAGTCTGTGGACATCTGAGTCTGTGTGGACATCTGAGTCTGTGGACATCTGAGTCTGTGGACATCTGAGTCTGTGGACATCTGAGTCTGTGTGTGTGGACATCTGAGTCTGTGTGGACATCTGAGTCTGTGTGGACATCTGAGTCTGTGTGTGTGGACATCTGAGTCTGTGTGGACATCTGAGTCTGTGTGGACATCTGAGTCTATGTGTGGACATTTGAGTCTGTGTGTGTGGACATCTGAGTCTCTGTAGACATCTGAGTCTGTGTGGACATCTGAGTCTGTGGACATCTGAGTCTGTGTGTGGACATCTGAGTCTGTGGACATCTGAGTCTGTGTGTGGACATCTGAGTCTGTGTGTGTTTGCAGGTGGGGCAGCAGGGTCTGAACCTGTCGGGGGGGCAGCAGCAGAGGATCAGTCTGGCTCGGGCCGTTTACTCCAACAGGGACGTTTACCTGCTGGACGAGCCGCTGTCCTCTGTGGACGCACACGAAGCCAAACAGCTGTTTGAGGACTGCATCAGGACGGAGCTGCGGGGGAAGTCTGTCGTCATGGTTACGCACCAGCTGCAGGTGAGTCGCTGCGGGGGAAGTCTGTCGTCATGGTGACGCCCCACCTGCTTGTGAGTCGCTGCACTTCCTCTGATGGCCACTAGATGCTGCTGACTCACATTAACATGTTAACAAACCCTGACCATCACAGTGATGACGGCCTCTGTATGTTCTCTGTATCGTCAGTACATGAAGTTCTGTGATGAGGTTCTGGTTCTGAAGGACGGGGCGGTTCTGGAGTCAGGGAGCCATGTGGATCTGCTGCAGGCGGAGCGGCTCTACGCTGAGCTGATCCACAAACAGCTGACGGAGCAGAACTCAGTGAGAGCAGCGGGTCCTTAGTGGAGAACATTTACATGATAAACAGATCTGTAGATATAACTGAACTCTGTTTCCTGTTTCCTGTTTCCTGTTTACAGTCTGAGAAAGAAGAGAAGAAGAAGAAGCAGGAGGAGCTGAACCCAGGTATGAAAGAAGAGAAGAAGAAGCAGCAGGAGGAGCTGAACCCAGGTATGAAAGAAGAGAAGAAGAAGAAGCAGGAGGAGCTGAACCCAGGTATGAAACTCTTTCCACTGGGAGAAGAAGAAACGTTGTGTTTGAAGTAACAATAATCTAACAATTGTCTTCACAGCGTTCGACGTGTTGGACGAGAACTCAGAACCTTCAGAACCTTCAGAACCTTCAGAACCTTCACCTGCCTGCAAACGTGAGTCTGAAACACTATCAGTCAGTCAGGTGTTAAGGTAGCACAGGTGTTAAGGTGCAGTCAGGTGTTAAGGTAGCACAGGTGTTAAGGTAGCACAGGTGTTAAGGGAGCACAGGTACAGCCAGGTGTTAAGGTAGCACAGGTGTTTAAGGTGGAGTCAGGTGTTAAGGCAGCACAGGTGGAGTCAGGTGTTAAGGCAGCACAGGTGGAGTCAGGTGTTAAGGTAGCACAGGTGTTAAGGTGGAGTCAGGTGTTAAGGTAGCACAGGTGTTTAAGGTAGCACAGGTGTTAAGGGAGCACAGGTACAGCCAGGTGTTAAGGTAGCACAGGTGTTAAGGTAGCACAGGTCTGAAAACGTCCACAGACGAGAAGTCTGGAGTTTATTCAGAGTGTTTGAGCACAGAGACAGAAACCTGACAGCAGACGTTTAATTAAAGAGTTCAGTCCAAACCGGCTGATTGATGCACATCTGTCACATACTGTGTGTGTGTGTGTGTGTGTGTGTGTGTGTGTGTGTGCGTATGCGTGTGCGTGTGTGTGTGTGTGTGTGTGTGTGTGTGTGGTTGTGTGTGTGTGTGTGTGTGTGTGCGTGTGTGTGCGTGTGTGTGCAGAAGTTATTACTGGATGTGGATCAATAATCAGCAGTTTGTTCTGTGAAGCTGACGATCAGCTGATCCATCAGGTGACCAACAGGGACGGTTCGTCCACATGGAGAACGTTTCAGCGGTACTGTCAGGCAGCCGGAGGTCAGCACACACACACAGACACACACACACACACACACAGAGACAGAGACAGAGACAGACACACACACACACACACACACACACACACACACACACACAGTTTCATAGAACAATCTTATTTCCTTCCTGCAGGTTACTGTTTGAGCTTCTTCATCTTCCTCATCTTCGCTGTGATGATCACTAACAGAGCTGTGAGCTACTGGTGGATCGGCTACTGGCTGCAGCAGGAACACGGGGTCAGACACACACTACTACACAACTACACACTACTACACACACTAACACACACTACTACACACTGCTACACACTGCTACACACTGCTACTGGTGGATCGGCTACTGGCTGCAACAGGAACACGGGGTCAGACACACACTGCTACACAACTACACACTGCTACACACTGCTACACACAACTACACACTGCTACACACTGCTACACACTACTACACACTGCTACACTCAGGTGTTAAGGTAGCACAGGTGGAGTCGAGTGTTAAGGTAGTACAGGTGTAGTCAGGTGTTAAGGTAGCACAGGTGTAGTCAGGTGTTAAGGTAGCACAGGTGTAGTCAGGTGTTAAGGTAGCACAGGTGGAGTCAGGTGTTAAGGTGGAGTCAGGTGTTAAGGTAGCACAGGAGCAGTCAGGTGTTAAGGTAGCACAGGTGCAGTCAGGTGTTAAGGTAGCACAGGAGCAGTCAGGTGTTAAGGTAGCACAGGTGGAGTCAGGTGTTAAGGTAGCACAGGTGGAGTCAGGTGTTAAGGTAGCACAGGAGCAGTCAGGTGTTAAGGTAGCACAGGTGGAGTCAGGTGTTAAGGTAGCACAGGAGCAGTCAGGTGTTAAGGTAGCACAGGAGCAGTCAGGTGTTAAGGTAGCACAGGTGGAGTCAGGTGTTAAGGTAGCACAGGAGCAGTCAGGTGTTAAGGTAGCACAGGTGGAGTCAGGTGTAACTTCCTGGTTGTTGCTGTCCAGGCAGGTAACGTGTCGGCGTCAGAGGAAGGGAACATCTCTGTGAACCCAGACCTTCCCTTCTACCAGCTGATGTTTGTTCTGCTGATCGTCCTGCTGCTCATCGTCTGCATGGTGAAATGTTTCTGCTTCGTTAAAGTGACGTTCCGCGCCTCGTCCTCACTGCACCACCGCCTGCTGAAGAAGGTACGACGGCTCCGTGAGTTATGTTGTGTGATGTAGAAAAGCTCCGAGTGAGCAAAGGCTTGATGTTCCCCTCAGATCTTGGGGAGTCCGATGAGTTTCTTCGACACAACGCCGACCGGCAGCATCCTCAGCTGTTTCTCCAGATATCAGGACGAGATGGACTCTTTGGTTCCTCACAACCTGAACATCCTGCTCACCTTCTGTCTGATGGCTGTCTGCATCTGCGTCATGAACTCCATTATCTTCCCCATCATGCTGCTGCCGGTGTGTGTTCTCATCACACTCTTGGTTCTCGTCCTCCGGTGAGTCGACAGGAAGCTCACAGTTACAGGCCGGATGGGCTAGCATGGATCAATCCAGCGGTACCGGTCACCGCTGCTGTTGTTGCTGTCGTGATTGTTGTGGTTCTTGTCTCTTTAGTTCCTGTTCACAGTGACTGTACTTCCTGTTTCTCTGCAGGATGTTTCTGGGGAACATCTGTGAGTTAAAGAAGCTGGAGAACACGAGTCGGTCTGCCTGCGTCTCTCTCTGCAGCTCCATCGCTCAGGGCCTCAGCACCATCCAGGCCTTCAACAGGACTGACGAGTACACCGAGCTGTGAGACTCTAACAGCGCTTCATACCACAACATTATAATTACCATCATACGCAACCTGTCAGGCTCAACAGGCTCCTTCCTCTCATAGAACATACATCAGCGCCCCCAGCTCATAGAACCTTATGAACCTACTAGAACACTGCGCTCCCAGCTCATAGAACCTTATGAACCTACTAGAACACTGTGCTCCCAGCTCATAGAACCTTATGAACCTACTAGAACACTGCGCTCCCAGCTCATAGAACCTTATGAACCTACTAGAACACTGCGCTCCCAGCTCATAGAACCTTATGAACCTACTAGGACACTGCGCTCCCTGCTCATAGAACCTTATGAACCTACTAGAACACTGCGCTCCCAGCTCATAGAACCTTATGAACCTACTAGAACACTGCGCTCCCAGCTCATAGAACCTTATGAACCTACTAGAACGCTGCGCTCCCAGCTCATAGAACCTTATGAACCTACTAGAACACTGCGCTCCCAGCTCATAGAACCTTATGAACCTACTAGAACACTGCGCTCCCAGCTCAGAACATTATGAACCTACTAGAACACTGTGCTCCCAGCTCATAGAACCTTATGAACCTACTAGAACACTAGACGTACTGCTGGTTCTCCTGCAGAACCTCCCTGCAGGGACCCCCCCAGTCCTGCCAGGTGCCTACATACTAAATATTCGTCATGTTTCTATCATTCTTATTGTTGGTAGTCGCTCTCTTTCTCCCACCTCTCGGTTCTGTTTGAGGGTTCTTCATGTTCTGTCGTCTGTCTGACCTGCTCTATGTGGAACGTTCCCTGAGATAACTTCTGTTGTTTGTGTATTTTTGTCATGCTTCCTGTGTAGCTGCTGCTTGTCATGTGTGAAGAGACTCTGAGTCTGTTTGTGTTGCAGATTTAAGAGCCTGTCTGACGTCAGCGCTAACCACTTCTTACTGTTTAACTACGGGATGCGATGGCTGTGTTTCCTGGTGGACGCTCTCTGTACCATCATGACGCTGCCGGTCTCTCTGCTGGTCGTCTTCAGCTCGAATGAATTCTGCAGCCCCCCTATGAAAGCTCTCGCCCTGGTCTTCATCATTCAGGTCTGTCTCTGACTGTCAGCTCAGCTTCTGACTGATCCCAGAAACTCCAGTTCTGCCTGTAATTTCCTTCCAGTCTCTGCTTTAGTGTTTTATGAGACAGATTCATAAAGCTAGAGACAAGTTTTCACTCAAGATGAGGATCAAAGTTGTTACAGTTCATCCTGAATCATCATGAATGTGTGAACCACAACGTCACAATCAGAGGGTCACTGAAGTCTTTAAACTGAATATTTATAATATTTCTGTATTTCTTCCAGCTGACCGGCAACTGTCAGTACATGATCCAGGCTCTGACGGAGGTGGTGGTGAGGCTTTTCTCTGTGGAGCGGCTGCTGGACTACATCACGGTCAGACTGAGATGAAAGCGGCTTTGTGCTGGTCTGGTCTCTGGTCTCTGCAGTCTCAGTCAGTGTTTGTTCTGTTACAGGGCTGCAAGTCTGAGTCCTCGGAGCAGCTGCAGGTGGATCAGGTCCCGGAGAACTGGCCCCAGCATGGAGCCGTCACCTTCCTGGACTATAAGATGAGGTACAGGAACAACTCGCCCATCGTCCTCAACGGCCTCCAGCTCCACATCAGAGGCGGGGAGAAGCTGGGCATCGTGGGAAAGACGGGCTCCGGTAAAAACATGCAGGTTATGGAAGGAACCTGAACAGTGTCCATCCGTCCAGCATCCGTCTCGGGTCCAGGTCACAGCAGCAGTCCTGTCCAGCAGGAGGAGGTCAGACACCGTGACCTGGACCGGAGGAGCTCAGAGATGATGGAGGTTGGGTCAGGTAGTACAGGTGTTACCAGGTGTTAGGCCTTCCTGCAGGGTTGTGTGGAGCTTTGGGCGTCCTACTGCCGCTCTCTCTCCATTCACTCTCTAGCTCTCTCAACCGTCACTGCTCTCTCTCTTTTTTTCTCTCATCTTAAAATGAGAACAACGTCAACAAGTAAAAGTTACCTGATTGGACACTTCAGCTTCTTTCTGGACGGACAATTCATTTCAATTCATTTTATGTGCTGATGCTCATCCAGTCTCTCCTCAATCAATGAATGGAGGACCGGTGTTTGTCCTGCATTGCTGGATTTGGTGTGAATGCGGTCTTAAAGTTAACTGTAAAGACTTGTTCACACCTTCAGTTTATTGTAGACAGGCGTGTAGAAGTCCAGCACATTGTCAAAGAAACTGTATTAAAAATATAACATTTGATCCTCAGACCTCCATCAGGTGAAACTGTTCTGTGTGTGTTCAGGGAAGTCGTCTCTGGCTGCCGCTCTGTTTCGGCTGGTTGAACCGGCTGCAGGAACCATCCTGATAGACGGAGTGGACATCACGTCCATCAGCCTGTTCAACCTGCGCAGGAAGCTGTCCATCATCCCCCAGCATCCTGTGCTGTTCACCGGGACTGTCAGGTGACTTCAGCTGCTTCCTGCTTGTCCTCCACTTTAACCTGAGATTTTAAATATGGGGCTGATGGATCAAACCAAAGCGTTATGTTTGGCTCTTATGTCCCTGCGGAGTTGATATATGATATATAATTCATTTTAGAAGATACGTGTTGGTCTCACAGATTAAATCTAACAGTTGTAGCTGCCACATTATTTATCTGAATGTTTTTACAGAACATCAGCGCTGCCTCTGAGGCTCTATATGTACACGTGTTACATTCCAATAATGATCAATACATGAAGGCCGGCAGTGTGTCAGATGAAGAACAGTCTCCAGTTCCTAACAGTGAAAACAGTTTTCCATCCCGAAGCAGTAAAGGTTGCCGACAGTCATCTCCATGGGAACAGCTGTTTCAGTCACCACCTGTTTCCATGGGAACAACTTTTTCAGTCACCACCTGTTTCCATGGGAACACATGTTTCAGACACTACCGGTTTCCATGGGAACAGCTGTTTCAGACACTACCGGTTTCCATGGGAACAGCTGTGTCAGACAGCTCCTGTTTCCATGGGAACAGCTGTGTGTAGTGTGTGTTACAGACTGGTGTGTCGGTGTTTGTGTGTCTGCAGAAACAATCTGGACCCGTTCAACAGTTACAGTGATGAGGAGATCTGGGCGGCGCTGGAGAAGACGAACATGAAGGAGACCGTACGTATTATCAGCACCGTGTGGATATCCTGATCACTGCTTCAGTGCAGATCGGTGATGTGCTGCTCTGTGTATCAGATCTGCCGTCTGGACAGGAAGCTGCAGGCTGAGCTGACGGAGGACGGAGGAAACTTCTCTGTAGGACAAAGACAGCTGATGTGTCTGAGCAGAGCGCTGCTACGAAACAGTAAGGTAGGTCTACAGCCTACAGTCTACAGTCTATAGTCTACAGTCTATAGTCTATAGTCTATAGTCTACAGTCTACAGTCTACAGCCTAGTCTACAGTCTACAGCCTAGTCTACAGCCTACAGCCTACAGTCTACAGCCTACAGCCTACAGTCTACAGCCTACAGCCTACAGTCTAGTCTACAGTCTACAGTCTACAGCCTACAGCCTATAGCCTATAGCCTATAGTCTACAGTCTACAGTCTACAGCCTACAGTCTACAGTCTACAGTCTATAGTCTACAGCCTACAGTCTACAGTCTACAGTCTACAGTCTACAGCCTACAGCCTATAGCCTATAGCCTATAGCCTATAGTCTATAGTCTATAGTCTACAGTCTACAGCCTACAGTCTACAGTCTACAGTCTACAGTCTATAGTCTACAGCCTACAGTCTACAGTCTACAGTCTACAGTCTACAGCCTACAGTCTACAGCCTACAGTCTACAGTCTACAGTCTACAGTCTACAGTCTACAGTCTACAGTCTACAGTCTACAGTCTATAGTCTACAGCCTACAGTCTACAGTCTATAGTCTACAGCCTACAGTCTACAGTCTACAGCCTACAGCCTACAGCCTACAGTCTATAGTCTACAGTCTACAGTCTACAGTCAGTCTGTCAGCATGTTTCAGTAACCCAGGCCTGTCTCTCTACTCTCTGCCGTCAGATCGTCCTGCTGGACGAAGCGACAGCGTCTGTGGACGCAGAGACCGAAGCTCTGATCCAGACCAGCATCAGAGAGGCGTTCCAGCACTGCACCATCCTGACCATCACTCATCACACCAGCACCGTGCTGCAGGCAGACCGCATCCTGGTGCTGGACCACGGACAGGTAGCACACACACACACACACACACACACACACATGCACACACACACACACACACACAGACAGAGAGACAGAGACACACAGAGACACACACACACACATACACACACAGAGACACACACACACACACGCACACACACACACGCACAGACACACACGCACATGCACACACACACAGACAGAGACACACAAAGACACATACACACACACAGACACACACACACACACCCTGAACGCTGCCTCTCTGTCGGCAGGTTGTGGAGTTCGATCGTCCAGATGTGTTGAAACAACGACCGAACTCACTGTTTAACTCTCTGCTGAGTACTGTGATGTCCTGAAGCCCTCGAACGCACCGCCACTGACTGCAGTTTATTTATTGTTTTTATTTATAAAATATTAAAATAAAATCAGCTGTTTTTAAATGATGTCATGTATTTATATTCTCTGCTGCCACTTCAACAGGATCAGATGTTAGAAAGCTCAGGAAGAGCAGCTGATGATGCTGAGCTGATCTTTAGCTCATTAGATGTTCAGTTGGCTCCATCTAGTGGACAGATAGTAGAACTACATCATGTGTGATATATCTGACACTGACTGGGTTTCTGCTACAGGTTAGACTGGTTTTGACGTCACTGATGTTGTTTAGATGTGGACTCTGAAGTTATGAGGTTAACTCGGGTATAAAATGAGAGACCCGAACCCTAACGGACCCGGAGAATTCGTTCCGATGTCCGAGTGGTTCTGAGATAATTTCTGCCCGACCTGTAAAAAGGATGAATAATTGTTGTAACTGAACCTCGTCTGGAATCATTTCATAGCTCTTCACATCATGAATTTACCTTTTTCAAAAACAGATGTGCAACATTGAAGGAAACCCTGTTTATAAATAAATGAATGTGAGACTATAACTAGTAATAGACACTTTATCTGGCCGTGGTCTGACTGACCCGAGTCAGACCCGGACTCCGAGTCTCTCGGGTTTTCTCGGTTTTACACATTTTAGCGAACAGATCCGGGACCCGAGGTTTTAAAATCCAATCCGACCCGGACCCTAGTTGACTACAGAGGAAATGGACCGGGACCCGTACAGGTCTCGGGTCGGGGCCGGGTAATTTCGGTCGGCCCGAGCCGAGTTAACCTCTACTCTGAAGTTATGAGGATGTGACAGCGTCTTCAGATCAAATGAACACAGACAGCAGGACTGACGAGGGAGAATGAGCAGCTTCTTCTCTCCTCATGTTTCTCTACACATGAAGGTGGAGTTACTGGATAAACATCCTCACAGCCAAGTTGATCAAAGCTTTTAAAAATAATCAGGCTGGGCCAACATCCCAACATCCCCACCAACCCAACACCCTAACCCTAACCCCCACCAGGAGACTCCCAACTTTCACCCACCAGGACCCCATCCAGCCTTTCATTCTCTCCACTCAGTCAGGACTCCCCACTTCTGGATTTCACCGACAGGATGATTGACCTTCTCAATGTTGGAATCCAACTCACACCACGCCAAAGTCCCATTTTTTCTCCCCTCAACCTCCCTCTTCGTGCAACCCCTCCCATTCCACCATGCTGGAAAACACCATCACCCAAAAGTCACCGAGCCCCCCCACCTCCTTTGACTCAGATCATCTGTGAGTCTGACTGATATGTGCCGGGTCCAGGCTGCAATACTGATACCAATAATGTTCTCCCCCAGGAAAAGTCAGGGCCCTATGGAGTTCAGGTAGTTTTCTCAATCCCTGTGATGACAGGTAACAGAAGATTGGTTAAACTGGTGAGAAATAAAAAGGGTTCAATTAAATCTGCTTAATAATTAAATTTATTATGTGTAGCATGTCAACCTCAAAATATACCAGTGTCTCCTGTTATCTCCACAAGGTTAGCTCTACTCAATATCAGATCACTAGCCAACAAATCACTGCTAGTTAATGACGTCATTATGACCTATGATCTAGATGTTTTACTTCTTAGTGAAACATGGCTGACTAGGAACACTAGGATGGTAAAGGCTTTAACATCATGGAGGAACACTAGGATGGTAAAGGCTTTAACATCATGGAGGAACACTAGGATGGTAAAGGCTTTAACATCATGGAGGATCACTAGGATGGTAAAGGCTTTAACATCATGGAGGAACACTAGGATGGTAAAGGCTTTAACATCATGGAGGAACACTAGGATGGTAAAGGCTTTAACATCATGGAGGAACACTAGGATGGTAAAGGCTTTAACTTCTTCTGTCCTTTCCTCCCTCCCACCTTCCTTCCTTCCCACCTTCCTGCCTTCCCTCCTCCCTTCCTTCCCTCCCTCCTTTCCTTCCTTCTTTCTCCCTTCCTTCCTCCTCCCTCCTTTCCTTCCTTCTTCCCCCCTTCTTTCCTTCCTTCCTTCTTCTTCTTCCTAACTTCCTTCCTTGACTCGAGGACGACAGGAGGGTTAAAAAAGAGAACGCTGGATGCTTCCATGTTAACCAACTACAGACCTCAAACCTTCCTTTTATAGCCAAGATCGTTGAGAAAGTGTTTTTTAATCAACTCAGCAATTTATTGAACTCCAGTGTAACTTGGTGTTATACTGTGATCATTAAATGTTCCCTTATTTTTTTGGAGCAGTGTATGTCATTCAGTCAGAATCAGTTTTATTAACAAACACAAGCACACAAAGTACAAAGTGAAATAATAATAATCAAACACACATTAAAACTAAAGTGACATTTTAAAATGTATTTACATAATAAATTAGTTATAGTTTTGAAATGAGAAATACAACTTGAACTCACACAGAGATAACAGTGGTGGTGGTTTGAACAGTGCTCTTCACTTCTGCTATTAAAGCCTGACAGAAAGCTTTACCTTCCAGTCAGTTAACAGAAGGGCCATATGTTTGATATATTAAGGACACTTTCATATTAAATATATCTTCCAGTCTGCCATCTTCCCACTTTTTGTGTTGTTGGAATATAAAAGACACAACTAATAAAACTATGATCAGACTTTATGATATTCATCCTGTCTGTTAATATTTGACTTCAGTTGTTCCAAAGTTCAGAGCTGCTGTTCTGTGATCAGATGATCGGTGACGATGATGTCATCACAGAGTCATGTTGTCTAAAACATTGACTGTGTAGAAGCGTGCCTAAAGAGCCGCCATCTTGGTACAGGGCTATTTAACAAACAACCCGCTTGAATATATGTTGACAATTGAGCAATTTTATTTATCTATCTCTTTATTTTTATTATTTTACTTTTTAATAGTGCAAACACGTTATTCCTCTATAGATGTAATGCGCTGCAGGAGCGAGTGGCCCTCTACCAATCAGTGTCTATGTATATGTGTCTATGATCTAAAATGTAAACACAGCTGAAAGAAGCAGGAAGTGATGTGTGACGGCCTCATGGCCTCTGATTGGTTGTTTGGGAGGTGGCTCATCATGAGAGATGGGCAGCACCTGGATTGGTGTGAATGCTCCTTTATAAATAGAGCTCTGAGCATTCAGTCTGTCTCTCCTGTTTTGAGTTGCTGGGTTTGTTTGAACTTGGGTAATTTATATTCTTGTTTTTATCTTACACATACACACACCCACCCATACATTACAAACATTACTGATGAACTGACATACATAGTTATTTTTTGTTTAATTCAATAAATTTATGTTTTCTAGTTTGAAGTCATGTGTGGTCTCCATCTTTTGTCCTACCTCCGAGCCAGGTTGTCACACATCATCGTCCTCACTGCAGGACTCATTCAGACCTGAACTGAGCTTTAAATCAAACAGTGATCCAGTTATACAGAGAAAGTCCAGCTGGATTTTATTCCTATTTCTGATTGTTTTTCATCAGTTTTTCTGCTCGTGTTGCCATGGTAACAGTAATGGTAACAGGAAAACGAGAAGGGAAGTATTTAGACTAAAGGATTGGCCTAGGTAGACCACTTGAAGGAACTGCAGCATCGATGACCTGAAACATTAGGTAAATAGGGCACAGCAGAGGAAACAGCAACAGGATGATGGCCGACCTCTAGTGGACAGAAAGAATGTTGTGATTCAACACTTGGATATTGACTAGCTGTTCTGCTTGAGAACATGCTGGCAGGTCACACAGAGTGTCTGTTCCTTTGAGTCAGGATTGGATGAATGAGGAGTTGATGATCTGTCCATTTGATGTTGGATAGCCTTCATTGTCACCAAGATTTCCTTCATGATTGTAAACTGACCAGTAGGCACAGGATCATCAAATTCAATCATGTCCTCTTCTTTTTATTGTCATCCACACGTCCATTACCCTTTAACCCATGTATATCTGTTGTATGTTTGGCATGCAGCATCTCTAATTCCAGGATATTGGACTTCATAATCTTTCAGATGAGGAGGGGGTCGGGTTTCCCTTCTAATGTCTGTGAATCCATGACGATAGTCAGCTCGAGCTCGAAGGACCAAGTTAAGTAGGAGGTTCAGAAAAGGTTGATTATCATGATGAGTATCAGTCAGGATGTAGTGCTACAATAAATGGAGGGAAAAAAGGCACACACTTGTCTCTAAGTCTGAAAGAAACAACTGGTCCTGTCTAAGAGAGGAGTACAGTGCTCCAAAGTAAGGTAGGAAATGACATTGACTGATATGTCGCCCAAACAGCTGCTACCATGGTAACTGGAAGGAAGTGGACCCCAACTGTTGCTATCCAGCAGGCAAAGGCAGCCCTCAAGCATCAGGACATTTTTGGTCAGGTACAGCAAGGAAGAGGAGGCCTCGGCCTCGGAGAGAGCCGACCATCTTGGCACAAAGCAACCCCATCGCAGCGCTGAGGTCTGGTGGTTGTAGCGGTACACCAACAAAAGCAGGCTATGAGGCGTGCAAAGGTGGTTTCTCAGAGCAGAGCAGGGCCAGTGGATGCGATGGGAGGAGGTTGAGAAGAGAAAGTTCTCTTGGAAGGAGTTGTGCGACATGAAATCACATCGAACCAACTTCGTCATTCGAGCCACCTATGACGTCCTGCCTCAACCAGTGGTACAGAGAACACTCTTCATGCCCCTTTTGTGAATCTCCAGCCAGCTTGAAGCACATTCTGTTGGACAAGCCTGATGCAAGGCTGTTAGCTGAAGGGCTGAAGTGTCTTTCAACTTCCCACAGAGACCAGGCAGACATCCATCAACGCCATACCTCCTCTCTCATCCCATCCCACAGGTGCAATGGCATTCATCTGAGGGCAGTGTGTATGATGACAGTGAGGTTTTTGCAGCATTAATGAGGACAGTATGTTTATGAGGACACATGATTCAGGTGATAAAGATTCATCCTGTCTGTTAACGTTTGACTTCAGTTGTTCCAAAGTTCAGAGCTGCTGTTCTGTGATCAGATTTCCTTAAAGAAGACTTCAGATTAAAGATGAACACAGAGAGATGAGACTGTTTGTGAACCAACAGACCTTAAAAACCTCCCGCTGTGAGTTACATGTTTCTTCTTCTTCTGCTTGTTTAAATGTTGATGGCACTATCGCTGGCTGGTTGAAGCTGCTGATATATTTCACCTTCACTCATCAGCTTCATTCAGATGATTTTCAGCATCTAAAGGAAACGTAGCCGACAGTTTTCATCATGTTTGTGTCAGCAGCTGTTAAAATGATCTGATAACAGTAGAGATGGTAGTTATAGTGATAAATATATATAATGATGAAATGAGTTATATGAGTATGAACATGTAATATACAGTATGTACTCCATTTAATATATTAGAAGAAGATTAGACTCATCTTTTGGGTCATTTTCAAATGGTACAGCACCCTGCACCTGAACCTGGCTGTTAAAGGGTTTGGGTACGATGACATTCATTGTACTCAACTTTAGATAAATAGACTAAAGTGATTGACTGTTGTTTTTTAAAACTGTTTCTTAAAGTCAGTAATTGTGTGTTTGATTCATTTAATTGGTCGTATCAAAGGTCACCTCATCCAGTCATCTTGAACCTGACAAACATTATGACAGTTATTATAATAACTAATCCACAGTTACAACAGAAAGAGTTTGTTTCACAGGTGGGACGGTTAGTGATGAACAGGTAATAAAAGCCATATAATAATATACTATGAAATGTGTTAAAAGAAGGTGACAGAAATACTGTTGAAAACATCTTTTCATTCATGATATTCAGTTATTTAATCAGGCAAATGAAAAGTCAGTGGAACATTCAGAAACTAAGTTATTAAACATTAAAGCTGAGTGAAAGTCTTTAAATAGTTAGTTACTGTGGCTCCATCTGGTGGTGGAATGAATAATGACAGGATGTTAGACAGCAGTGCAGACCTGTGTGATGTGCAGCTGGTTGTAATGAATGAGCATGTTGTTGTGTTTGTGTGAAGGTGTTTCTCTGCTATGGATCAGTGTGAGGACAGAGAGGAGGGAGTCCCTCCCTCTAAAAGCTCTCTGTGTGGGGAACATGACAGCCAGACCAAAGCTCAGAGGTGAGATGAGGATCTCTAACTGTCCATCACTGTTCTCCACTCACATCACTCCACCATCATTATTCTCACTCACTGTCACATCTGACACTCAACTACTGAATAATAAGTCACAATAACTCAGAATGAACTACTAACTTTGTGAGTTAACAAAGAGCTCAACCACTGATTAGTCAACTAATCAACTAAGATGAGACAGCATCTTTCATCAGATGACATTTTGATGAACAGGAGAACGTTTCTCATCCACTGTCTTCTTACTGATTTTCATTCTGCTTCTAAAACTTCAGCTGCTGACAGTCTGCTCAAAATTCATCTTTTTAAACTCTTTGATTTGTTGTTTGTTTGTATCAGGATGCAGCAGCAGAGAGCAGACTCTCCTGAACCCAGCTGTGTGTCCATGAAGAGTGACTGGTCTATGGAGCCTCCTCTTGTGTTTAAAGATGGACAACCTGCTGATGGAAGGTAAGAAGTTAAAAATGGTTGTTAGGCTCTTTGGGCTGAATAAACCTCCTGTGTTATGTGGGGCGGAGCAGGTGAACCAGGCACAAACACCACAGACAGGTTCAATGGAAACAGCTTTAATGCTCAGAAACCAACAGACAGGCTTACAGACCATACAGATCATCTTTCTAAATAAATAATAAAAAAAATAAGTGCAGTCCTTAAAGTAGCTGTATGTAACAAATATATTCCAAGTAATCGTAAAATTGCCCTAAATGTCACCAGACATTAAGGAATCATGTTAATTTCAAACACTGATATCACTGACAGTAGTAGTCCAGCCAGAATATTCACATTTGAAAAGCTCAGTTGCAGCTCCAAGTAATATTTATGTTGTCATTCTGTGTTTTGGCCTGATGCGCCACCCACCACCTAGCTACCAATCACCAAGTCAGTACTGATGCTCCACCCACCACCTAGCTACCAATCACCAAGACAGTAGCGTTTCAGCAGCCAGGTTGCCAGGTGCCACTGAGCTGCAGCTAAGAACACTGCAGATAATGTCTGATCCTACAAAACCAAAAAAACCTCATTATGACTCTCAAATACGTCGTGACAATGTGAGAAACAAAACAAACTTTGAAACATGGAGACGGTTACAGCGTCATACAGCACTCAGCTTCACCCGCTGATACGGAGGAGGATATGCAGGATCACGTCCAACAACTGGCAACCCGCGTGAAGTAGACTCTGGCAAGGGAGGGGGCGAGGAGTAACAGCTCTCTCCAGTGTTTTGAACGTGGGCCACAGTACCATTTCTAAACACTTGGTGTCAGAGTGACATACTTCAATTTTAATGCAGTCCTTTAACTGAGGCTAAACCTGCAACTCAAGTCACGACATAAATTAATTATTTTTAGTGAAAAGAAAACAACACAAAATGCAAATAAATGCAATCACTGAACCTGTGGCTCAAGATCAGAACATAAATAATTGAAAACTTCTAAGATAAATATAAATAAATAAATGCAGCAGGAGCTTAAAACTGAATCTCAACAGTTTTTGGAGACTTGCTCTCGATCATATTGGATGTATTTCCTCCTCTGACCTTCTTCCTCCGAGCCGCGGCCGTCTGTCTTTTTACAGTAGCCCAAGTATTCCCATACAGCCGACTTGGTCCTTTTAGACTGGGGGGAAAGTTCGGGGGGCTCGCCTCCTTCAGCTATCATACAGCCTGCAGAGCTACCTGCTTGTAACAGCAGAAGGAGCAAGGGAGGGGTTGGACTTTACGCTGCAGCTGCACACGACCTGAGGGACGTCCACTTCCTCTCTGATGAGACTTCACATTAAAAAAGAACCCGCTCATACCACAGGAACGGTGTGACGGAACATTTTAGTGGTTTTGAAACCGTGACTTTTTCATACCGTGGTAAACCTTGAAACCGGTAACCGGCCCATGCCTAATCGTGGCTGTCCTCAGTTCATAGTTTAGGGGTTTAGGCTGCTTTCTCCTCCATTAGACCAAATCTGTCTCTTCGCTTTGATTCTGATGATTCAACTGGTGGTCAGCAGTTCTTTGATGTTAACTACATGCTTTTTATCACTCCTGCATTAGTGTCAGGATGCAGCAGCAGCAGAGAGCAGACTCTCCTGAACCCAGCTGTGTGTCCATGAAGAGTGACCGGTCTATGCCTCGTGGTATTAGGTTTAAAGATGGACAACCTGCTGATGGAAGGTAAGAATGTAAAAATGGTTGGTTGGCTGTTTGGGCTGAATAAACCTCCTGTGTTATGTGGGGCGGAGCAGGTGAACCAGGCACAAACACCACAGACAGGTTAAATGGAAACAGCTAATGCTCAGAAACCAACAGACAGGCTTACAGACCATAAAGGGAAAGCAGATCAAATAAGGTTGAAACCAGCAGGAACAGGTAACAAGAGGAAGAGGAACAGACAGGAACAGCATCACAATCTAGTGTCTAGAATGAAAGACAATGAGTGAGAGCAGTATATGTAGTGAGGAGCTGATGAGGGAATTACACAGTGGCAGCAGGTGAGCAGGTGGGTTTGAAACTGAAGGCAGGGACAGAAACAGACAGGACAACACAAACAGAGCTTAAACAGGAATCATGACAGTCGCCCCTCAAGGGACAGCTCCCAAATGTCCCTCCAGGCTGGTCAGGAGGGAGAAAACAAAGAGGAGGAAGAAGGCAAGACAGATGGACAGGACCACTCTGGAGGCTGAAAGACCTGCTCAGGACAGAAACTTTGGGGACCAAGGTGTCAACAAAACCACGTAGAAAGGGGGTCAAGAGACAGGAGGACCTCAGCAGTGGGGGGCTGATGTTTTGGGAGCTGGCTGTGTGTCTGTGGAGGCACTGGGCAGCAGAGAAAGTCAGGATCGTGGCTAGGCCTGACCCGGTATGATATTCTGACGGTATGTTAACCTTAGGTAAAAATATCACGGTTTCACGGTTTTATGATTACAGCTCTAAAATGTGATATTTTGAAATGTCTGTATTTAAAAAAAAAAAAAAACCTTTTCCATTGAACAGTCTATTTTTAAACAATATATAGACCTTGATGGAACATTAGTAAATATGTGTTTAAGATAACTAATAATAAAAAATGTTTTTTTTCTAAATAATAAAATAAAAAAATAACTGCAGTCCTTTAACTGAGTTTTTGGAGACTTGCTCTCGATCATATTGGATGTATTTCCTCCTCTGACCTTCTTCCTCCGAGCCGTGGCCGTCTGTCTTTTTACGGTAGCCCAAGTATAAATACAGCCAACTTGGTCCTTTTAGACGGGGGGAAATTCAGGGGGCTCCCCTCCTTCAGCTATCATACAGCCTGCAGAGCTACCTGCTTGTAACAGCAGAAGGAGCAAGGGAGGGGTTGAACTTTACGCTGCAGCTGCACACCTGAGGTACCTCCACTCTCTCTCTGATGAGACGTCACATTAAAAAAGAACCTGCTCATACCACAGGAACGGTGTGACGGAACATTTTAGTGGTTTTGAAACCGTGACTTTTTCATACCGTGGTATACCTTGAAACCGGTAACCGGCCCATGCCTAATCGTGGCTGTCCTCAGTTCATAGTTTAGGGATTTACACTGCTTTCTCCTCCATTAGACCAAATCTGTCTCTTCGCTTTGATTCTGATGATTCAACTGGTGGTCAGCAGTTCTTTGATGTTAACTACATGCTTTTTATCACTCCTTCATCAGTGTCAGGATGCAGCAGCAGAGAGCAGACTCTCCTGAACCCAGCTGTGTGTCCATGAAGAGTGACCGGTCTATGCCTCGTGGTATTAGGTTTAAAGATGGACAACCTGCTGATGGAAGGTAAGAAGTTAAAAATGGTTGGTTGGCTTTTCGGGCTGAATAAACCTCCTGTGTTATGTGGGGCGGAGCAGGTGAACCAGGCACAAACACCACAGACAGGTTAAATGGAAACAGCTTTAATGCTCAGAAACCAACAGACAGGCTTACAGACCATAAAGGGAAAACAGTTCAAATAAGGTTGAAACCAGCAGGAACAGGTAACAAGAGGAACAGGAACAGACAGGAACAGCATCACAATCTAGTCTCTAGAATGAAAGACAATGAGTGAGAGCAGTATATGTAGTGAGGAGCTGATGAGGGAATTACACAGTGGCAGCAGGTGAGCAGGTGGGTTTGAAACTGAAGGCAGGGACAGAAACAGACAGGACAAGACAAACAGAGCTTAAACAGGAATCATGACAGTCGCCCCTCAAGGGACAGCTCCCAAATGTCCCTCCAGGCTGGTCAGGAGGGAGAAAACAAAGAGGAGAAAGAAGGCAGGACAGATGGGCAGGACCACTCTGGGGGCTGGAAGAGCTGCTCAGGACAGAAAATTTGGGTACCAAGGTGTCGACCAAACCACTTAGAAACACCTTCTTCTTCTTCTTCGTCGCCTTTCTTACTGAACTGTAATTTTCACTGTCAACACCGGCCCCCTTCGCACTGATGTCAACATCCGGGTTAATGTAACATTAGATTTTCTCAAACAGAATTTTCAAAATAAGATCTAGTAATAAGAACGGGTAGCATATAACTAATGTTGAATGGCTTGATTAGGTTTCATTACTGATATAAAGACGATCATTTTAGGGAGGCTACATGATTACTAAATCTAATGAGAATGTTTGGGTTGTGCAGTAGGCCTACATGCTCTTTATGGCTCTGCCCTGGATATAAGTGAGTTGCTTGATGCATAGTTCAGGGGTGAAATCCTGAGCCTGAACTTTTTTTCCCTGGCAGGTAAGCGGACCCCTAAACCAAGATATATCCCCTGACCAACATAATTGTCAAGCTCAAGGTCTAGATAATGTATTAATGTTAGACCTTCCCTTTGTATGTTCCAGGAAGTTACAAATCAAGATGAAGGATAATTTTATAGCTACAAATATATGCAAGTCTTTGAATAGCATACATAAATACTTTGGACTTAGTCAGTACTCATTTTTAGCACCCATTGCTAATAACCCTGATTTTGAATAAACTTGTGTAGATGTAGGGTTTAGAGATTGGAAGGCTGCTGCCATCACAAAAATGTATATGTGCTTATGAATGATAACACTACAATAAATATCAATAGGTATTCACCTAGATGACCAGACCTGGCGCAAAGCTTTGTATATTGCTAAGAAAATAACTAATCACATGAAACACAATATAATAAACTGCATGTGACTGCTGAAATATGTAGTAAATATGATGACTCATGTTCTGCAGCATGTAGGAAGTATCAAAAACAACTAGGTCATGCCCATTGATATATATATATATATATATATATATATATATATATATATATATATATATATATACACACACATACAGTATCTCACAAAAGTGAGTACACCCATCACATTTTTCTAATAAAAAAAGTAGTGAGTGTACAGCTTGTATAGCAGTATATATTTACTGTCCTCTGTAAATAACTCAACACACAGCCATTAATGTCTAAACAGCTGGCAACACAAGTGAGTACACCTCACAGTGAACATGTCCACATTGTCCCTCCCTGGTGTCATGTGACTCGTTAGTGTTACAAGGTTTCAAAACAGGACTTAAACAGGGGTCTTCCAAAACACAGAAATACTAAGGCATGTATTTTTATTTTTGACGATCTGGCTATGAATGGGATGAAGAACCAGTCTTAAATACTGCAGCAGCTTGTTGAGTGGAAGAGGTGATTAAAGCCAGGTGTGGAAAAAACTGGCCATACCCAGCACACACAGACAAACAAACACAAAGGAGAGGAGAGATAATGCAGATTCCCTAAAAGTTAGCTTCAATATTGAACATTCTGCTGATGGAAGGTAAGAATTTAACATCCAGTAATCAGAGCAGCATTTACAGGAGTTCATTTTGTCATCATGACAGAACATCTTTAATAAGCTGAGTGCAGATTTGAGTCATTAAATGTCCTTAAACGTGATGTTTTCTCCACAGAGTTCAGCAGCAGAGCTCAGAGGTTCCCAGTGATCAGTCTGCACAGCAGCATCAAACACAGCTGGACTCCATATTTATGGTGTGTACATGTACAAACACACCTTTTACTATTAACTCCATCAACCACAGATGAAATAGTAAAGTAGCATTCAGGTCCTAACAGTGTCCATGCTGCTCTGTTTAGACCAGCAGGCCTTCAGACTGACACATGAATCACATGTTGTGTTCTACCAGTTTAAATGAAATGTTCACTTTATCTTTCTGTTCCAGCTGCTGGAGGAGAACATCCTCACTTTTGTGAAGAACGAGCTGAAGAGAGTCCAGAGGGGTCTGAGCCAAGGTTACCCAGAATGCTTAGAGAGTCAGAGTGAGGATGAGGAGGTGTTGGACGGTGAGGAGGAAGAGCAGAGGAGGAGCAGCAGAGAGGCATTTCTGAAGATCACACTGCACTTCCTGAAGAGAATGAAGCAGGAGGAGCTGGCTGAGCGTCTGCAGAGCAGTAAGAGGATTTTAACAGATTTAACATGATGGAGAGGAAATGGAGGCAACATGGGAGAGGTTTATATTTCAAACTCTGCTGTAAATATGCTGCACACATCTGCATCAGATCAGAGGCTGTTTGTCCTCCACTGATGAGCTGAATAAAACTGATGGAGGAGGAAAAACTACACAGACACACTTACATGTTCAGATTTCTAGACTTTCTGTAGGATCCACTCACTGATCTCATTTGTTGTTTGTTCATTCAGGAACTCGTGCTGCAAAGTGTCGACGTAAACTCAAGTCTAACCTGGAGAAGAAGTTCCAGTGTCTGTTTGAGGGGATCGCTAAAGCAGGAAACCCAACCCTTCTGAATCAGATCTACACACCGCTCTACATCACAGAGGGAGGGACTGCAGAGGTCAATGATGAACATGAGGTCAGACAGATTGAAACAGCATCCAGGAAACCAGACAGACCAGAAACAACAATCAGACAAGAAGACATCTTTAAAGCCTCACCTGGAAGAGATGAACCAATCAGAACAGTGATGACAAAGGGAGTGGCTGGCATTGGGAAAACAGTCTTAACACAGAAGTTCACTCTGGACTGGGCTGAAGACAAAGCCAACCAGGACATAGACTTCACATTTCCATTCACTTTCAGAGAGCTGAATGTGCTGAAAGAGAAAAAGTACAGCTTGGTGGAACTTGTTCATCACTTCTTTACTGAAACCAAAGAAGCAGGAATCTGCAGGTTTGAAGAGTTCCAGGTTGTGTTCATCTTTGACGGTCTGGATGAGTGTCGACTTCCTCTGGACTTCCACAACACTGAGATCCTGACTGATGTTGCAGAGTCCACCTCAGTGGATGTGCTGCTGACAAACCTCATCAGGGGGAAACTGCTTCCCTCTGCTCGCCTCTGGATAACCACACGACCTGCAGCAGCCAATCAGATCCCTCCTGAGTGTGTCGGCATGGTGACAGAGGTCAGAGGGTTCACTGACCCACAGAAGGAGGAGTACTTCAGGAAGAGATTCAGAGATAAGGAGCAGGCCAGCACCATCATCTCCCACATCAAGACATCACGAAGCCTCCACATCATGTGCCACATCCCAGTCTTCTGCTGGATCACTGCTACAGTTCTGGAGGATGTGTTGAAAAGCAGAGAGGGAGGAGAGCTGCCCAAGACCCTGACTGAGATGTACATCCACTTCCTGGTGCTTCAGTCCAAAGTGAAGAAGGTCAAGTATGATGGAGGAGCTGAGACAGATCCACACTGGAATAAAAAGAGCAGGAAGATGATTGAGTCTCTGGGAAAACTGGCTTTTGAGCAGCTGCAGAAAGGCAACCTGATCTTCTATGAATCAGACCTGACAGAGTGTGGCATCGATATCAGAGCAGCCTCAGTGTACTCAGGAGTGTTCACACAGGTCTTTAAAGAGGAGAGAGGACTGTACCAGGACAAGGTGTTCTGCTTCGTCCATCTGAGCGTTCAGGAGTTTCTGGCTGCTCTTCATGTCCATCTGACATTCATCAAGTCTGGAGTCAATCTGTTGGCAGAAGAACAAACAACATCCAGGTGGTCTGAAGCGTTCGGAGACAAATCAACACGTTTCTACTGGAGTGCTGTGGACGAGGCCTTAAAGAGTCCAAATGGACACCTGGACTTGTTCCTCCGCTTCCTCCTGGGTCTTTCACTGCAGACCAATCAGACTCTCCTACGAGGTCTGCTGACACAGACAGGAAGTAGCTCACAGACCAATCAGGAAACAGTCAAGTACATCAAGAAGAAGCTCAGTGAGAATGTGTCTGCAGAGAGAAGCATCAATCTGTTCCACTGTCTGAATGAACTGAATGATCGCTCTCTAGTGGAGGAGATCCAACAGTCCCTGAGATCAGGAAGTCTCTCCACAGATAAACTGTCTCCTGCTCAGTGGTCAGCTATGGTCTTCATCTTACTGTCATCAGAAAAAGATCTGGACGTGTTTGACCTGAAGAAATACTCTGCTTCAGAGGAGGCTCTTCTGAGGCTGCTGCCAGTGGTCAAAGCCTCCAACAAAGCTGTGTAGGTGCACACACAACTATCCAGATTAATGTAGTTTCATCTTTGCTCAAGTAATATTTACAATAGTTTTCTTTTGTTCCACTAATTCTTCTCCAGGTTGAGTGGCTGTAACCTCTCAGAGAGAAGCTGTGCAGCTCTGTCCTCAGTTCTCAGCTCCCAGTCCTCTAGTCTGAGAGATCTGGACCTGAGGAACAACAACCTGCAGGATTCAGGAGTGAAGCAGCTTTCTGCTGGATTGGAGAGTCCACACTGTGGACTGGAAACACTCAGGTCAGGATTCAAGCACGTTGAAATTCATCAATTTCCACAGCTGTGCGGATGACATGCAACTTTATAATGCCATGTCTCCTGATGACCAAGGGCCGACAGATGCCCTTTTTAGCTGTATCTTAGATATTTTTTACAGCTCAACCAGGACAAATGTGAAATTTTGGTCACTGGTTCTGAACCCTGTCAACAGGTGAACAACTTAGAAGTAATCTTTAATCCAAATCTAAGTTAGAACCCCACATTAGAAATATCACCAAGACTGCATTTGATCATTTAAAAACATTGCCAGTTGTCGACCATTCTTCTCTGCAGCCAATACAGAGATGCTAATGCAAGCTTTTATAACTTGTAGACTTGATTACTGTAATGCTCGGCTTTCTGGTCTCCCAAAAAAGAATATATCTCATTTACAGTTAATTCAGAACTCAGCCACACATGTGCTGATCAAGACCAGAAAGGGCACACATTACACCCACTTTAAAGTCGCTACACTGGCTACGTGTTCAATCAATCTTTATTTATAAAGCGCCAAATCACAACAGAGTCATGTGAAGGCTCTTTCCACATAGAGCAGGTCTAAACTGAACTCTTCAGGTTTCATTTAAAGAGACCCAACATTCCCACATAAGCAGCACTTGGTGACAGTGGAGAGAAAAAACTCCCTTTAACAGGAAGAACCCTCAGAACCAGACTCAGAGTGGGAGAACATCTTTTATTTATTTTTTATTTATCGTTTATTTGCCGAGGACAATGTATATTAATGTACAGTTAGTGCAATGACGTCCTGTAAATATACCGGGTTTAGCCCAAGGCTAATTTCCACCCGTAGTCCTCACATTAAAAGACAGACAGACACACCATAAAAACAAACAACTTAATATATATATATATATATATAAGTAATAATAATAATAAAATAAAATAAAATGAATAAAATAAAATAGATAAAAATATATATAAGTAAAAGAAGGCACAGTGTTAGCAGCAATTCTATCCTAGGATACAGTACAGGATATGATATGGTAACAAATAAAGGCTACAGTAATACTGTATTAAAGTGCTAGTCAGAATGTTATTCATGGGTGCATATTTGTTGGGACAGTAACCATTCTTTAAGATGTTTTTTTTTTTTTTTTCAATTATCTTTTTATTTTATTTTTTTTACATTTAACATTTAAGTAACATAACAGAAAAAGAAATAAGGAAAGAAAAACAAACAGTCAAAATAAACAATGAGGACAACAAAGTACAACAAATCTAATCAGATCAGTCCGTGGTCACAGTTCACAGTTCTGTAGGTATGTCAAGCCTTGTTATGGTATAGTAGTGTCAGAGGTCCATGAACGGTTCCCATATCCTCCGGAAAGCGTCCCCCTTATTTTTTAGAGTGTACGACCGTTGCTCCAGTCTTAAAGTTTCATTTAAGATTTGTTTAAAAAGGTTGAATGATGGGGGTCTGTGTTGATTCCAGTTGAGCAAGATGCACTTCTTTGCAATGTAGGACATTATGACAATCCTCTTCTTGCATGTGGTGTCCAGTGTCTTGTCCAATTCCGTACCAAAGAGGCACAGTGTTGGTGTAAGAACCAGTGGGGCTTCCACAACCTTAGTAGTTAGATCGTGTACTGCTTTCCAAAACTGTTTTAACTCCTTGCATTCCCAAAAGACATGCATAATTGAACCTATACATGTTTTACAACGATGACATCTGGGGGATGAGTTGGGAAACATTTTACTTATGCGGAGTGGAGTTAGGTATATCCTGTGCATGAATTTATAGTTTTGTTCGATTATTTTATTACATGACAGTGAGGAGAAGACATTCTGACATATGATGTCCCATTGATCTTCATCAAATACACATCCCATATCCTTCTGCCATATGTTCTTAAGTGGGGTCAAGGAAGAGCTGTGATGGTCCAACAGTGTATTATAAATTACAGAGATTTTTCCTTTTAATGATGTAGATTTCACCAAAATCTTCTCCAGATTTGTCAGCTCCAAAGACAGGCGTTTCTCTTTTTTTTAGAGTGCTTATTACATGCCGAATTTGTAAGTATTTATAAAGGTCCTGTTTCGGGATTTCGTATTCTGACATTAAGTCTGTAAAGGACTTGAGTGTGTCTTCGGCAAATAAGTGTTGGAATTGATGTATACCATTGTCTCTCCACTTTGCAAACAAGGAGCTACCAATTGATGGTGGCAGATCTGGATTTAAGGATAGGGGAGAGAGGCTGGAGATTTTGCCGAAATTCCCACAAAACTTATTTATATCGTGCCAAGCCCGAAGAGTGTTGTAAACTACATATGTTTTTGTTATTTGGTGTAGTGCATTTATATTGTTAATGAATGGTAGCGAGCTCATAGAAATGGGAGTGCAAAGTTCTTCTTCTATGTCTCTCCACTGTGCATTGTTACGTCTTTGTACCCAACTAATCAGGCCCTTTGCCTGGGCGGCCCAATAGTATATCTGCAAGTCTGGTAGTGCCAGGCCCCCCTTCTCTCTGGACTTTGTTAAAGTTTTAAAGGCTATTCTTGGTGAAGAGTTTTTCCAGATAAAGGAGGTTAATATTTTGTTTATGGATTTAAAGAATGTTTTATCCAAGTAACAGGGTAGTGATTGAAATAAATAACAGAAGCGGGGGAGGATATTCATTTTAATTACATTGATCCGCCCAAGAAATGAAATAGGGAGCATTTTCCAATGTTCTAGCTCTTCCTTAACCTTTTTAAGCAATGGAACATTATTTATGAGGTATAGATTTTTGAGTTTTGAAGTCACATTCACCCCAAGATATTTAAAACTGTTCTGAGCCCAGGTGAATGGTGAGATGGCCCTGAGTTTGTCAGAGACTGATGAGTTAATTAGTAAAGCATTGGATTTTGTCAGATTAACTTTGTAGCCTGATATTATTCCGAATTTAGTAATAAGGTCTAGGACTGCTGGGATCGATTGTTCTGGTCTGGTTAAATAAAGAATAATATCATCAGCATATAGTGAAATTTTGTTCTTTGTTTTCCCGATGTTGATACCTGCAATTTCTTCATCTGCCCGTATGGCTTCCGCCAGTGGTTCGATTGCCAAATTAAACAAAAATGGAGATAAAGGGCATCCCTGGCGACATCCTCTATACAGATTGAATTTTTCAGTAAGGTTACGGTTTATACATATTTGAGCTTGCGGATTGCTGTACATGGTTCTAACCCACCCAATGCACTTCTCACCAAGGTTGAATTTCTCCAGAACGGCAAACAAATATGACCACTCGACCCTATCAAACGCTTTTTCTGCGTCAAGCGAAAGTAGTACGGCTGTTGTGTTGTGTAGGGTCGAGTGGTCAACTACGTTTAATAGCCTCCGGATATTGTCAGATGCATAGCGTGCTTTCACAAAGCCGGATTGGTCGGGGTTAATAATCTGGGGTAACAAGTCTTCTAGTCTGTGTGCAATTAATTTTGAAAGAATCTTAAAGTCAACTGGAAGTAATGATATCGGGCGAAATGATGCGCATTCAGCAGCATCTTTGTCCTTCTTATGTATTAATGATATTATTGCTGTCTTCATGGTGTCAGGAAGAACGCCATTTTCAAAAAAATCTACTACCATGGGCATAAAAAGTGGCTGGATTTGTGGCCAGAAGGCCTTGTAAAATTCTGCTGAATATCCATCTGAACCTGGGGTTTTTCCAGAGGGCATTGACTTAATTGCTTGTAGCACCTCTTCTGGGGTGAATGGAGCACTCAATTGTTCCTTTTCGTCCTCTGAAATAGAGGGTAAGGATACTTTTTCCAAAAATCTCTGAATATCTGTTTCGGAGGGATTTTCTGACGCGTAAAGCTGTGTATAAAAATCAAGGAATGAGGACTTCATTGATTGAGTATCATATTTCAACTGGCCTGTTGCATTACGTGTACACTTTATTGTATTTTCTGCACGTTCTTTTTTAAGCTGATAGGCTAGAAGTCTGCTTGGCTTATTACCATATTCATGATATTGCTGTCTGGTAAAAAACAAAAGTTTTTTGATGTGCTCTGTTTGAATGAGATTGAGGCTGGATCTGGCTGCATTTAGTTTTTTCAAGTTTTCTTCTGTTGGAGATTGTTTATGGCATTGTTCCAAATTTATTAACTCTTTCTTAAGTTGTTCTGTTTGATTAATAATAGATTTTTTCTTTGCAGATGTGTAAGAGATCAGCTGGCCACTAATTACTGCTTTAGCTGCATCCCACATCACTGCTGGAGTAACTGGGGAGGACTGATTATCCTGTCTGTACTGTTCTAGCCATTTTCTAATATTATTACAAGCTTCAAAATCTGTGAGGAGTGAGGCATTGAACCTCCATTGTTTAGTCTGATATGTCTGCTGAGGAAGGCATAACCGCAGATAAACTGGTGAGTGATCAGATATAAGAATGGAGCCTATATCACATGAAACTACAGATGAGAGATAATCCTGAGGTATAAAAAATAAATCTATTCGAGAGTATGATTTGTGTCTAGCGGAATAAAAAGTATAATCTTTTCTTGTAGGATTGAGTTCTCTCCAGATATCAACTAGGCCTACATCAGCCGAGGCTAATCTCAGAGTTTTGGAAGCATTGGGATTGGACAGTATGGTTGAGGATTTGTCTAGATTACTATTCATACAACAATTGAAATCCCCAGCAACTATTCCTAAATCTGTATTATATTGATTAAATAAGGTGATCATATCAATCATGAATTTGGGGCTATCCTCGTTTGGTGCATATACGTTCAGCAATGATAATTCTTGTCCATATAGCATCCCTCGAATTAGTACATGTCTGCCCTCCTTGTCACCATATTGTTCCTTGAATATGAAAGGTATTTTTTTATGAATGAGTACTGCTACTCCCCTTTTATTGCTGGCAAAGCTAGAAAAATAAACCTGCCCGACCCAGTCCCTCTTGAGCTTTTTATGTTCCTCATCGGAGAGATGAGTTTCCTGAAGGAAAACTATGTCTACTTTTTCCTTTTTTAAGAATGTCAGAACTCTCTTCCGTTTAATTGGGTGGCCCAGACCTCTGACATTGAAAGTTATTACATTAAGTGTACTAGACATACCGGGTTTTGCGTGTAACATTGTTTTCGTGTGACCATGGTAGGATAAAGGTAAAAGGAAAAACAATATAAAACGAACAAACTAGTAAAAGAGAACGTAACATAGGTAGAGTATGAGGGGCCCCCTCTACCTACCCCCTCCCCACCTCCCCAGAATCCCAGCCCAGTCCCCAAACGACAAGGCAACCCCAATGGAACAGGTAACACCGTCAAGCTGACTGATAAGTAACAATTATCCCTCAACAACGCACATCTCGTTTAGAAAAAGTGCATCTCTGTGCAGAAGAGCAGGCTAGAGAAGAGTCTAAGTTTAGCTTTCTTGGGTGGCACTCCATTCAGCTTAACAGTAGATATGCAGGTAAAAAAGTGAAATAAAAATGTATTATTAAACAATAGTTATAACATGGCTTTATACACACATTATGGGGGGAAAAAGAGAAGAAAAAAGAAAAGGAAAAAAAAAAAAAAGGGCTGCGTGCTACAAAATGAAGCACACATGTTAGTCCCATTATGCCGCTCTTATCAAGCTGGTTTTTTTCCCCCTTTAAAATCACATCTTCAAAATAAAGTGACAATCGTATAGACTGTAAGTATTAACGGGAAATAAATAGTCTAATTAACATAAAATAAATTGAAAAATTAAACAAAAGTTATGTACTTCTCGTTTAATGTCCCTGCTGTTAGTTGTTCATATTTCCCATTTTCTCACTGCTAATTGGTTGAAGTGACCACCGTCGAGCCCGGCACTGAGCCTATTTCTCTGCACTAAAGTCAATGAACTCACCCCTCTTCATGTATAGGAAGCGATTCAAACCTGGTCGTATTTAGTTTATTCAGCGGAGATTCTGCGGTAGAATTCCTCGGCCTCTTGTGGGGAGGAAAACATCTGGATCCTCCCGTTGTGTAGCACTCTCATCTTGCACGGTTGGAGGTGAAATCCTCGGAAGCTCCCCATGTCAACAAACAGCTTTTTTACAGCGTTGAACTCCCGTCTTCGTCTCATCGTCTCCGCTGAGAAATCCTGGGCGAATGCGAGTTTGGAACCGTCGTGTGTGATGTCCCGCTGTCTTGTGGCGCGTAGGACGAATTCTTTATCCTGGTAGTTGAGAAAGCGAAGGAGGACGGCTCGGTTCTGGTTGGGAATTGCTGGAGCCAGAGTTCGGTGGGCTCTCTCCAGCGTAAATGCTCTGTCAGGTTCGGTGCCGAGCCACTGGGGTAGCATTTCTTTTATAAAGTCCAGAACAGGGCGCGTACCTTCAGCTCCTTCCTTAAGGCCAAACAGCCGGATATTCTTCCTCCTCCCGCGGTTTTCCAAGTCCTCGGTCTTTTCTTCCAGGTATGTGAGCCGCTTAGTTGCTTTAGCCAGAGCCGTCTCGGTCTTGTCCAGCGCGTCCTCTGTAGCGGCTATGCGGACTTCGGCCTCCTCGATTCGTTGCTCGTTAGCTGTTACATCTCGTTTAATGTCACCCAAGTTATTCTCCATCACTGACATAGAGTGCCTGAGCTCTCCCAGTTGGTTGTTGATTCCGTCCAGCTTCGAGCTGAACTCTGAGCGGAGTGATCTAAGCTCACTTAGCACGTCGGCGACATTAGCCATGTTGCTGGCTACATTAGCATTGCTAGCTACAACATTCTTGACTGGAGTTGGAGTCGGAGTCGCAGTGGCCGTCCTCGTGGCGCTTCGTGTGTTTGTTTGGCGAGCGTTGGAGAAGATGACGCACTCCTTTGCTGCTTGGGGTTTAGACATCATTAGTTGACCAGGTTTACAGAAGTTCGGAGCAGTTTTGTGTGCGATGTTGCAGGAGCTGTCACACTATGCTGCCATCTTGTTCGGGCTCTCTAGCGCCCCCCCCCTTTAAGATGTTTTTTAAAAGCAATAAAAGTGGAACTATCTCTGATCGGAGTTGGGAGACTATTCCAACATGCACTGCCCTTGACAGTCAATGAATTTTGGCCTATATGGCTACGTCTAAACTGCACCTCACAGTCCCCTCTGGAGGCAGATCTGGTGCTGAGTGTGTTGTCTCTCCGTCTAAAAAATTCCTCTAATGGGGGAGGAGCCAGCCCATTGAGGGTTTTATAGATAAGGCAGCTGTTTTTAAAACTTTTAAAATTTTCAAAACTTAAGAAGTTGTGTCTCGCAAGAATTGGACAGTGATGAGAAGAATAGGATTTTCTGGCAAATACCTTAATAGATGTTTTATATAGTTGTTGGATCGGTTTCAGTGTGGTGACACCACCAAACGACCATACCACAAAACAATATTCAATGTGGGACAGAATCATACAGTGAAGGTAAGATTTAGCTGCATCAGACGAGATGAGGGGTCTGATTTGTTTAAAATTTTGCAGGCTGAATCTTATTGTGTTGTCCACTTTTTTGATGTGTTTTTTAAAAGTGAGGTTTGAGTCTAGTGTAACACCAAGGTACTTGAACTGCGTTACCAATTCAAGTTCCTCTCCTCCAATGAATATGTTTGATCTGTTCTGGTTTACTGGTCGTTTGGTGAAAGTCATACAAACCGTTTTTTTGTATTGAGCAAAAGGCAGTTGTTATTAAGCCAGTCTTGTACCTTAGTTAGAGCGTTTGTGAGTTTGCTGGAAGTAATGTCAGAGTTGGAACCGTGAGTAAAAATGACGTCATCGTCTGCATACATCTGGACATTCAGGTCTGGGCACACATCTGGAAGGTCATTTATGTATAGTGAGAACAACAGAGGCGCAAGGATCGAACCCTGCGGGACACCAACAGTAGAAGTGCGAAATGGCGATTTGACCCCGTCAGAAGTTACACATTGAGTTCTGCTTGATAGGTATGATTTAAACCATAGTATGGTGTTGTCAGAGAAATTAAAAATATGAGTTTGTTTAAGAGTACTTGGTGGTTGACGGTGTCAAATGCCTTTTTAAAGTCAAGAAATACAGCACTAACACATGGGGACTTGTCCAACAGACACTTAGTTTTTTCAATGAACATACAATTAGCTGACTCAGTGGAGTGGTGTGCCCTGAAACCAAACTGCATGTGGATTGGATGCAGTGGATTGAGACCTCCGTCCAGATGTGCGATCAGTTGGTTCGCTACCCATTTTTCAGCTACCTTGGAAATAACTGGTAGTATACTGATTGGTCTGTAGTTGGCTTCCAGTGTTTTGGAGCCAGATTTAAAAATGGGAGTCACCGTGGCCACCTTCCAGGCTGACGGGACTTTGTTCTGGTTAATTGATAAGTTAACCAGATGCGTAATGGGTTTAAGTAATGCATGAGAGTGTGTCTTTATGAAATTTGTGTCGATACCAAATACATCTTTTGTTTTAGAACCTTTGAGTGCTCCAATAATCTTTGAGACTTCTATCTCTGTTATGTTAGCCAGCTGAAAAATGGGCTGCTCATTGCTGATCGAGCGAGGTACAATAGTTGAGGGAGTAAAATGTCTTGCTATTTCAAGCACACTGTCTAAAAAGTAATTGTTAAAAGTGTTAGCAATTCTTGCAGGATCCTTCACCAAGATATCATCAATTTCCAGCTCAAGAGTGTTTGTTTTGTGCTTGGTATCCTTACCTAATAATTTATTTAAGGTTTGCCACACCTTCGTCCCATTGCCCTTAGCATCCTTGATTACAGAAATAAAAAAGTTTGCTTTGGCCTTTCTCAAGGACTGTACTACTTTGTTACGCATGTGTGTAAATTTTAGCCTGTCGGTAGGCGGGCCAGATTTCAGGTAATGCTTAAGTAGTGAGTCTCTAGACCTCATCAGGTCCCTGCAATTTTGGTCGAGCCATGGCAGGGCATTACGTGTCCTGGCCCTTCTCCTCCCTCTCCTGGTGAGAGGAGACAACACATTTTTGATTTTATTTAGAAAGGAATCACAGCTGATTTCTATGTTGTTTGATGAGAGGGTTTCCTCCCAGTCAATGTTTTCTATGCCCTCCCTGAGGTTTTGTAGCTGATTCCTCGGTATTACATTAAAACTGGGGGAGGGGTGGGCTTTAGGTGGTCTAGTAAACCTTGAATTATTGAGCTTTCTAGACAAAAAGATGCTGTTATGGTCAGAGATACCAGTCAGGAAATTATATGTCTTGAATATTCTGTCGGGTTTGTTTGTAAATAAAAGATTAATTCTTGTCTGCGATTTATTTGTCAGTCTAGTTGGTTGCTCTATTAGTTGTGTTAGGTTGTAATTTTCGGTGGTTAATTTCAGGTTTTTCCTACCATGTTTGTCATCCCAGTTTACATTGAAGTCTCCTAAAATGATTAACTCTTTATTTGAGCCAATTGAGTTCAACATGATTTTTAGTTGGTCATAAAAGTCTATTTTGGCAGATGGGTGGCGATATAGACATAGTAAAATGAAAGGCATTTCAGTAGATAGCCACACTTCTACTCCAACACAGTCAAATTTGATGGCTTCTGGTAGTTCAAGGGGTTTGCATTTTAAATTAGATTTTATATAAAGTAGTACTCCCCCACCTTTGCCTCTTTCCCTATCCTTTCTAAATACCTGGTATTCATGCATCATTACCAGGGCTTCTGCGGATGATGGTTTCAGCCAGGTCTCTGAGAGGCCTAGGATATCGATATTTGAGTCACTGAGGAGGTGTTTCACTTGTTCACGTTTATTGCCCAGGCTTCTGATGTTCAGGTGTCCACAAAAAAGTCCCTTCGGCTTGCAATGGGGATCCCAGACTATTCTGGACTGCTTGAGGGTGGAGAACAGTTTGGAGCTGCGGTGCCTTTTTATGACTGGGTTTCTGTATTTTACCTTAATATTGTTCGGAGGTGGTGCTCGACTGTCAGCTGCTGGGCTGCTGAGAGCCCTTAGCGCGGCCAGGATGTCATTGTCTCCTCGCTGGTGATTCTCTGCTCCGTTGCCGCAGAGCGCACCGGAGGCAGGTGAAGGAACCGTGGTGTTGTACGGCCCCTGACCGCCAGCTGCTGGACTGCTGGAAGCCGTTTGCACGGCCCCGCTGACAGCCAGGGTCCCACGGTGTCTCCGGGAGGATGCTTCATCCGACATTCCGGCTTCGCTGCAGCGGAGGGCCCCGGGGAGTGGATGTGATGGAGCCGCGGGGTTCCGCGATGTCCGACCGTCAGCTGCTGGGCTGCAGGGAGCCGTTAGCACGGCTCTGCAGACGGCCGAGATGTTGTTGTCTCCGCGGGTGGGAGTCTCGGCTCCGTTGCAGCGGGGCGCACCGGAGGCAGGTGACGGAACCGTGGTGTTGTACGGCCCCTGACCGCCAGCTGCTGGACTTCTGGTAGCCGTTAGCACGGCCCCGCTGACGGCCGGGGTCTCATGGCGTCTCCGGGAGGTAAGAACAGTAAGAACCCTCAGAACCAGACTCAGAGTGGGAGAACATCTGCCTGGACCGGTTGGAGTAGAGAGGAGAGAGAGGAAGGAGAGGAGAGAGAAGTATACAGCCTTGGACTGTTTTTATTCTCCTCTATTAGTGATGCATAATAGGCGGCTCTGACGTTACAGAGGGCCTTCTTACATATTTTAAGACTGTCTTACCAGGCTAAGTGAGATTCGTCTAGTTTGGTAGAATGCCATATTAGTTCTCATTTTCGTCCGAGAGATCTGGATTCAACTGTAATCTGTAAAAGATATTTGATCTGTGAATTAACATATTAAAATTCTTCTCCAGGTTGACTGGCTGTAACCTCTCAGAGGGAAGCTGTGCAGCTCTGTCCTCAGTTCTCAGCTCCCAGTCCTCTAGTCTGAGAGATCTGGACCTGAGTAACAACAACCTGCAGGATTCAGGAGTGAAGCAGCTTTCTGCTGGATTGGAGAGTCCACACTGTGGACTGGAAACACTCAGGTCAGGATTCAAGCACGTTGAAATTCATCAATTTCCACAGCTGTGCAGATGGCATGCAACTTTATAATGCCATGTCTCCTGATGACCAAGGGCCGACAGATGCCCTTTTTAGCTGTATCTTAGATATTTTTTACAGCTCAACCAGGACAAATGTGAAATTTTGGTCACTGATTCTGAACCCTGTCAACAGGTGAACAATTTAGGAGTAATCTTTAATCCAAATCTAAGTTAGAACCCCACATTAGAAATATCACCAAGACTGCATTTGATCATTTAAAAAACATTGCCAGTTGTCGACCATTCCTCTCTGCAGCCAATACAGAGATGCTAATGCAAGCTTTTATAACTTGTAGACTTGATTACTGTAATGCTCGGCTTTCTGGTCTCCCAAAAAAGAATATATCTCATTTACAGTTAATTCAGAACTCAGCCACACATGTGCTGATCAAGACCAGAAAGGGCACACATTACACCCACTTTAAAGTCGCTACACTGGCTACGTGTTCAATCAATCTTTATTTATAAAGCGCCAAATCACAACAGAGTCATGTGAAGGCTCTTTCCACATAGAGCAGGTCTAAACCCAACTCTTCAGGTTTCATTTAAAGAGACCCAACATTCCCACATGAGCAGCACTTGGTGACAGTGGAGAGAAAAAACTCCCTTTACCAGGAAGAACCCTCAGAACCAGACTCAGAGTGGGAGAACATCTGCCTGGACTGGTTGGAGTAGAGAGGAGAGAGAGGAAGGAGAGGAGAGAGAGGAAGGAGAGGAGAGAGAGGAAGGAGAGGAGAGAGAGGAAGGAGAGGAGAGAGAAGTATACAGCCTTGGACTGTTTTTATTCTCCTCTATTAGTGATGCATAATAGGCGGCTCTGATGTTACAGAGGGCCTTCTTACATATTTTAAGACTGTCTTACCAGGCTAAGTGAGATTCGTCTAGTTTGGTAGAATGCCATATTAGTTCTCATTTTCGTCCGAGAGATCTGGATTCAACTGTAATCTGTAAAAGATATTTGATCTGTGAATTAACATATTAAAATTCTTCTCCAGGTTGACTGGCTGTAACCTCTCAGAGAGAAGCTGTGCAGCTCTGTCCTCAGTTCTCAGCTCCCAGTCCTCTAGTCTGAGAGATCTGGACCTGAGGAACAACAACCTGCAGGATTCAGGAGTGAAGCAGCTTTCTGTTGGACTGAAGAGGCCACACTGTGGACTGGACACCCTCAAGTCAGTTTTATTTACAAGTATACAGTTTCACTAACTCTTTTCACATGTGAGTCAGGATAAATGTGTCTGTCATTTAATCTTTAATGAAGACTCAATGTGCATTAAGTAATAAGTCCAAGACAAATTTCCCTTCGGGGACAATAAAGTATCTATCTATCTATCTATCTATCTATCTATCTATAAAAGTCTAGTATAATGGAAAGAATAACAGAAAATATACAACACAGAAATACTGGCTAGAGTGCAAGCCACATATGCAGCGGTTCCCGGTTCAAGTCCCAGCCGGCGGACCCTTCTGCATGTCCCCTCTCCCATAATGTTCTGTCTCTCTACTAAAGTTGTCTATGCCAGAAAGTGTTCCATATATGCAGTGATCGTCATTTAAAATTAAGAATATTAACTATCATCAAACATCAATACATTTCTATTAAATCTTCTTACTGTCTTCAGAAATTCTGTCAAACAATATTTAACTTTAAAGAACTTTCTTCTATCAAAGTAAAAACAGAATCAGATTAAACTCTGAGCTTCAGTAATTTCATCCTCCAGCGGCAACATGTGCTTTCTTTGCTTCTACTAACCTAAAATGTATCTGCATGACACCAACATACAGCAGGGGGCGCTGAGTGTGAACATAAAGGCCTGAAGGACAAAATCCTGTTTATTGAGTTGAGAATGTTTTTAAGCTCATTAGATGAAGTGTTGTGTGTGTTCAGTCTGTCAGGATGTCTGATCACAGAAGAAGGCTGTGCTTCTCTGGCCTCAGCTCTGAGCTGCAACCCCTCCCATCTGAGAGAGCTGGACCTGAGCAACAATCATCCAGGAGACTCAGGACAGAAGCTTCTGGCTGCTGGACTGAAGGATCCACACTGGAGACTGGACACTCTCAGGTATGGACAGACAGGTGGACACTCTCAGGTATGGACAGACAGGTGGACACTCTCAGGTATGGACAGGGGTGGATTGGCCATAGGGAGTACTGGGACTTTTCCCGGTGGGCTGGTCAATAATGGGCCGGTGGCTGCCGTTTTTTTTATTTTGTTTATTTGTTTATTCAGTTTTTGCTGCTCCTTGCCATGGTTACTCTCCCGGCCCAGGGGCAGAGACATACACCGGCCCACAGAGCTCCGCTGCAGCCTGCAGACACAGCAGAGGCCCATTGGCTTGTCTGTCTAAAGAATACCTGGCCCAGTGGCCCTATGATAGGCTACAGAGGCCCAGGAGTCCCACCCACGCTGGTTCTTGAACCCCCCCAACCCCCCCTCGTCCAATCACCTTTGACGACAAGCAATCAGATGAGAGATAGTGAGAGATACTACTACAACAAAATGGACAATGCGGCTAAAAAGCGAAAAGGCGGAGCGGAAAAACAAAGAGATAAAAAAAGAAAAGCTCTAGCAACCGACGCTGTTTCGAGCAAAAAAAAATCAGAAATTTTGCACTAATGCTGCGGGGGCCAGCGTGGCCGGAGCGGCTTCAGGAGTGGGTCCCTCTCAGCAGCAGGTGTCGGACAGTGAGTCAAGTGAGGCTCCCGCTGCCATGGTGGTGCAGAAGCAGGTTGAGGAAGACTCTCCACCATGTGGAAGTGATGATAGAGTTTTAAGCAGGTGTATACCTGCAGCATGGTCTGGATAAACACTCATTAAATGTTCAGAACGGTTACTAACTGTCTATGAACTTTACTTAACACAATAAATAACTCTGCATAGTGTGGTTACAACTAGGCCTAAATCTAGTTATCTAAAGTATTGGAAAACAATCATATTCATATACTATCCTGATTAATTGATTAGTTGCTTTTATTAACCACTTAACCACTATTTTCATCAAAGGATGAAACATAATTACAAATCTGCAAGCTTACCACTCAACTCACATGTTGCAATGTGATGTGGTTTGAACATGTAGAGCTGATCATTTCTACCTATAATGACATCTGCCAAATCAGGTCACCAGAGTTAAAGTGTTTTAAGTGTCAACATGTACCTTTCTTTGTGCCCACAGTCCAATGTGTTCATGAAGGACATTGATCTAACACCATGACGTATATGTAGCCGATGATACTTTACATATTTGTTTCAGTCAGTGTTTATGGTTTATTGCTCGTTCAACAGTTTCACATGATACAGTTAAAACTAATTCAAGCCTATTCAAGTCTCCAGAATATAAGGGATATTGTTCAGTATACTACTGTTATTAAGGGCTTGTGTGTTTAAATGTACATCAACGTGAGTTGGCACAGTATCTGAGCATGGACTGTAGTGGGCCGGTCTGGACCAAAAAGTCCAGGGCCGAATTTTTGTCCCAGTCCAGGCCTGGGTATGGACAGACAGGTGGACACTCTCAGGTATAGACAGACAGGTGGACACTCTGAGGTATGGACAGACAGGTAGACACCCTCAGGTATGGACAGACAGGTGGACACTCTCAGGTATGGACAGACAGGTGGACACTCTCAGGTTTGGACAGATGGACAGACACTCTGACTAACTGAGGGACTGTGGTTCATGTTTAATGGTGGATATGAGTGAAGGTGTATGAAGCTGATTGTGTCTTTGTCTCTTCCTCCAGGATGGACCATGGTGGACCGCAGAGACTGAAACCTGGTCTGAGGAAGTGTGAGTGTGTTTTCAGTTTGATTCATGAGAACTTTGAGAAAAACTGGATGAAATATGTAAAAGAAGTGAAAAAGTTCAAAATGATGGAAACTGTGTTTAGTCAGAAATGGGCGTGGCCTAAACTGACATTTATCTTGAACCAATGAATCCATGAAACAGACATTTCCTTCTGTTGGTCACAGTTCAGGAGTTAAAAGAGAAATGTTTTATAAATGTCCACATGGTGGCGCTACCTGCTCCAAAATGTCCCTCATGTCTCTCCTGCAGATAAAGTTCATTCATTCATACTGACTTCAGCTGTTTGGAGCATTTGGACTAAAATGTGTTTGTAACAGACGACAGTTTGAGATGAAAATAACAGACTTGATGTGCAAAGACCTTCACTTTACACCAAACCTGATGAACAAACATGACTATTACTGAATATCACTGTCATGTTGACTGTTCATGTTCTAACTGAACTGTTAAAGGTTCACTTACTCTGTACTGTATGTCCAAGGCTTTCAGTCACATCTCATGGTCTTCCTCAGTGATAGTGTCTCAGTTGTCATGGAGATGGTTTAAGTTTGAATGGTTTCAGTAAAGTAGTTAATAAATCAACAGATGATAAACTGCAGCTGTATTGTGTCTCGTTCTCTCCATCAGATGCCTGTGAACTGGAACTGGATCCAAACACAATGAACAGAGACCTCAAACTGTCTGATAACAACAGGAAGGTGACAGATGTGTATGAGGTTCAGTCATATCCTGATCATCCAGACAGATTTGACTCCTGTCCTCAGCTGCTGTGTAGAAATGATCTGACTGGTCGCTGTTACTGGGAGGTCGAGTGGAGAGGAGACGTTTATATATCAGTGAGTTACAGAAGAATCAGCAGGAAAGGAAACAGTGTTGACTGTTTGTTTGGAGGGAATGATCAGTCTTGGAGTCTGATTTGCTCTGGTGATGACTGTTACTCTGTCCGTCACAATAAGAGAGAAACAACCATCTCTTCCTCCTCCTCCTCCTCCTCCTCCTCCTCCTCCTCTGTCTCTAACAGAGTAGCAGTGTATGTGGACTGTCCTGCTGGCACTCTGTCCTTCTACAGAGTCTCCTCTGACACACCGATCCACCTCCACACGTTCAACACCACATTCACTGAACCTCTGTGTGCTGGGTTTACTGTCTGGTCTGGTTCCTCAGTCTCTCTGTGTCCTCTGTAGGAGGGAGAGTCTCTCTGGTTCCTCTGTAGGAGGGAGAGTCTCTCTGGTTCCTCTGTAGGAGGGAGAGTCTCTCTGTGTCCTCTGTAGGAGGGAGAGTCTCTCCTGTGGACAGAAACTCTGCTGACTGAAGATCAGCTGCTGAAATCAAACATCACACACACTCTCCACTGTGAAGCAGATCTGTCTCAGACTCAAACACTCAGTTATTTTTCCTTCTACATGATTCATTGATTAGTCTCAGTTGACTCTGCTGTTGTTACTGTCAGGATCCAATGAGCAGCATGCAGCTCTATTCATGTTTCAATCTAATGACATCTGTCCAGCTGTGGAAGCCCACAGTGTTTTTGTGCTTCTCACATGTATTTGATCTGATCATCAATAAAAAACTATTCATGACATTATTGTTGAAAGCATCCTCACTTTACTGACACAATGGATAATATGATATATATACTCCTGAAATGATGTAATTCCAACTTGGTCATGTGCGTTTGTCCATTTGATGTTGGATAGCCTTCATTGTCACCAAGATTTCCTTCATAATTGTAAACTGACCAGTAGGCACAGGATCATCAAATTCAATCATGTCCTCTTCTTTTTATTGTCATCCACACATCCATCACCCTTTAACCCATGTATATCTGTTGTATGTTTGGCGTGCAGCATCTCTAATTCCAGGATATTGGACTTCATAATCTTTCAGATGAGGAGGGGGTCAGGTTTCCCTTCTAATGTCTGTGAATCCATGACGATAGTCAGCTCGAGCTCGAAGGACCAAGTTAAGTAGGAGGTTCAGAAAAGGTTGATTATCATGATGGGTATCAGTCAGGATGTGGTGCTACAATAAATGGAGGGAAAAAAGCACACACTTGTCTCTGAGTCTGAAAGAAACAACTGGTCCAGTCTAAGAGAGGAGTACAGTGCTCCAAAGTAAGGTAGGAAATGACATTGACTGATATGTCGCCCAAACAGCTGCTACCATGGTAACTGGAAGGAAGTGGACCCCAGCTGTTGCTATCCAGCAGGCAAAGGCAGCCCTCAAGCATCAGGACATTTTTGGTCAGGTACAGCAAGGAAGAGGAGGCCTCGGCCTCGGAGAGAGCCGACCATCTTGGCACAAAGCAACCCCATCGCAGCGCTGAGGTCTGGTGGTTGTAGCGGTACACCAACAAAAGCAGGCTATGAGGCGTGCAAAGGTGGTTTCTCAGAGCAGAGCAGGGCCAGTGGATGCGATGGGAGGAGGTTGAGAAGAGAAAGTTCTCTTGGAAGGAGTTGTGCGACATGAAATCACATCGAACCAACTTCGTCATTCGAGCCACCTATGACGTCCTGCCTCAACCAGTGGTACAGAGAACACTCTTCATGCCCCCTTTGTCAATTTCCAGCCAGCTTGAAGCACATTCAGGTGGAAAAACCTGATGCAAGGCTGTTAGCTGAAGGGCTGAAGTGTCTTTCAACTTCCCACAGAGACCAGGCAGACATCCATCAATGCCATACCTCCTCTCGCATCCCATCCCACAGGTGCAATGGCATTCATCTGAGGGCAGTGTGTATGATGATAGTGAGGTTTTTGCAGCATTAATGAAGACAGTATGTTTATGAGGACACATGTTAGTCTTTTCATTAGTTTAACAAAAAAGTAAAAAAGTAAAAGTAGAAAACCAAACCATCATACAGACATCTGATAAACTACTCATCATACAGCTGAGCATATTTATTCAGATTATATCAATGATCATTTATTATTTTCAGCTGCTCCACTAAATGAATAATAATAATATTAAAACTACATAAGCTAGTGTTGAGAAAAGCTCCCAGTAGAACCAATGTGTGAAATAAAGTGGTGGAACTGGAGGAAAATCACCAACATTTGTGCGGTGAGTCTTCCAGTCTGTCATCTTCCCACTTTTTGTGTTGTTGGAATATAAAAGACACAACTAATAAAACTATGATCAGACTTTATGGTTCAGCTGATAAATATTTATCCTGTCTGTTAATATATGACTTCAGTTGTTCCAAAGTTCAGAGCTGCTGTTCTGTGATCACATTTCCTTAAAGAAGACTTCAGATTAAAGATGAACACAGAGAGACGAGACTGTTTGTGAACCAACAGACCTTAAAAACCTCCTGCTGTGAGTTACATGTTTCTTCTTCTTCTGCTTGTTTAAATGTTGATGGCACTATCGCTGACTGGTTGAAGCTGTTGATATATTTCACCTTCACTCATCAGCTTCATTCAGATGATTTTCAGCATCTAAAGGAAACGTAGTCGACAGTTTTCATCATGTTTGTGTCAGCAGCTGTTAAAATGATCTGATAACAGTAGAGATGGTAGTTATAGTGATAAATATATATAAAGATGAAATGAGTTATATGAGTATGAACATGTAATATACAGTATGTACTCCATATAATATAAAGGGTTAGACTCATCTTTTATGGTTCAGCACCCTGCCAACACCTGAACCTGGCTGTTAAAGGGTTTGGGTACGATGACATTCATTGTACTAAACTTTAGATAAATAGGCTAAAGTGATTGACTGTTGTTTTTTAAAACTGTTTCTTGAAGTCAGTAATTGTGTGTTTGATTCATTTAATTGGTCGTATCAAAGGTCACCTCATTGCGGCTGTGGCTCAGGAGGTAGAGCGGTTCGATTACCGGCTCCTCCAGTCTGCATGTCAATGTGTCCTTGTGCAAGATACATAACCCCAAACTGCATTGAATGTGTGTGACTGATTAGTTTCCTCCTGATGAGCAGCTCCCTGTGTGGTAGCTCCTCTCATCAGTGTGTGAATATGTGAATTAGTGAATGATACATGTAGTGTAAAAACGCTTTGAGTGGTACTAACGACTAGAAAATCACTATATAAGTAAAGTACAGTCTATTACCTCTGTCATTCAATTTGAACCTGACAAACATTATGACAGTTATTATAATAATTAATCCACAGTTACAACAGTCCACAGTCCAACAGAAAGAGTTTGTTTCACAGGTCAGACGGTTAATAATGAACAGGTAATAAAAGCCATATAATAATATAAAGTATGATTATAAGTATGATGATATTCAGTTATTTAATCAGGCAAATGAAAAGTCAGAGGAACATTCAGAAACTAAGTTATTAAACATTAAAGCTGAGTGAAAGTCTTTAAATAGTTTGTTACTTTGGCTCCATCTGGTGGTGGAATGAATAATGACAGGATGTTAGACAGCAGTGCAGACCTGTGTGATGTGCAGCTGGTTGTAATGAATGAGCATGTTGTTGTGTTTGTGTGAAGGTGTTTCTCTGCTATGGATCAGTGTGAGGACAGAGAGGAGGGAGTCCCTCCCTCTAAAAGCTCTCTGTGTGGGGAACATGACAGCCAGACCAAAGCTCAGAGGTGAGATGAGGATCTCTAACTGTCCATCACTGTTCTCCACTCACATCACTCCACCATCATTATTCACACTCACTGTCACATCTGACACTCAACTACTGAATAATAAGTCACAATAACTCAGAATGAACTACTAACTTTGTGAGTTAACAAAGAGCTCAACCACTGATTAGTCAACTAATCAACTAAGATGAGACAGCATCTTTCATCAGATGACATTTTGATGAACAGGAGAACGTTTCTCATCCACTGTCTTCTTACTGATTTTCATTCTGCTTCTAAAACTTCAGCTGCTGACAGTCTGCTCAAAATTCATCTTTTTAAACTCTTTGATTTGTTGTTTGTTTGTATCAGGATGCAGCAGCAGAGAGCAGACTCTCCTGAACCCAGCTGTGTGTCCATGAAGAGTGACCGGTCTAAGCATCGTCCTATTAGGTTTAAAGATGGACAACCTGCTTATAGATGGTAAGAAGTTAAAAATCGCTGTATGGGTTAGGGTTATGTGGGGCAGAGCAGGTGAACCAGGCACAAACACCACAGACAGTCCGTCCGTCTTCTTGCCGCTTATCCTGGTCGGGTCTCGGGGGCAGCAGCCTCAGGAAGCCCAGACTTCCCTCTCCCCAGCCACTTTGTCCAGCTCTTCCCGGGGGATCCCGAGGCGTTCCCAGGCCAGCCGAGAGACATAGTCTCTCCAGCGTGTCCTGGGTCTCCTACCGGTGGGACGGGCCCTGAACACCTCACCAGGGAGGCGTCCGGGAGGCATCCTGACTAGATGCCCGAGCCTCCTCATCTGGCTCCTCTCAACGCGGAGGAGCAGCGGGTCTACTCCGAGCTCCTCCCGGATAACTGAGCTTCTCACCCTATCTCTAAGGGAGAGCCCAGCCAGCCTACGGAGGAAGCTCATTTTGGCCACTTGTACCCGTGATTTTGTTCTTTGGATCACTACCCAGTCTGCTCAACATTCATCTTTTTAAACTCTTTGATTTGTTGTTTGTTTGTATCAGGATGCAGCAGCAGAGAGCAGACTCTCCTGAACCTGACTGTGTGTCCATGAAGAGTGACCGGTCTAAGCATCGTCCTATTAGGTTTAAAGATGGACAACCTGCTGATGGAAGGTAAGAAGTTAAAAATGGTTGGTTGGATGTTTGGGCTGAATAAACCTCCTGTGTTATGTGGGGCGGAGCAGGTGAACCAGGCACAAACACCACAGACAGGTTAAATGGAAACAGCTTTAATGCTCAGAAACCAACAGACAGGCTTACAGACCATAAAGGGAAAGCAGTTCAAATAAGGTTGAAACCAGCAGGAACAGGTAACAAGAGGAACAGGAACAGACAGGAACAGCATCACAATCTAGTGTCTAGAATGAAAGAAAATGAGTGAGAGCAGTATATGTAGTGAGGAGCTGATGAGGGAGTTACACAGTGGCAGCAGGTGAGCAGGTGGGTTTGAAACTGAAGGCAGGGACAGAAACAGACAGGACAACACAAACAGAGCTTAAACAGGAATCATGACAGTCGCCCCTCAAGAGACAGCTCCCAAATGTCCCTCCAGGCTGGTCAGGAGGGAGAAAACAAAGAGGAGAAAGAAGGCAGGACAGATGGACAGGACCACTCTGGAGGCTGGAAGAGCTGCTCAGGACAGAAACTTTGGGGACCAAGGTGTCAACCAAACCACATAGAAAGGGGGTCAAGATGTACGAGGACCTTGGGAGGGGCAGCCAACATTTTGGGAGACTCAGTGAAGCTGAGCAGCAGAGAAAGTCTGGATCGTGGCTATCCTCAGTTCATAATTTAGGGGTTTAAGCTGCTTTCTCCTCTATTAGACCAAATCTGTTTGATTCTGTTGATTCAACTGGTGGTCAGTCCTGCATTTCTTCATTTCATTTTATTAAACTTTATTGTTACTTTCCAGGGAGACATCATTTAACAGAATGGCCATATGTTTGATATATTAAGGACACTTTCATGTTTTTGTGGTGGTAAATATTAAATATATCTGACACGGAGGAAAATCACCAACATTTGTGCAGTGAGTCTTCCAGTCTGCCATCTTCCCACTTTTTGTGTTGTTGGAATATAAAAGACACAAATAATAAAACTATGATCAGACTTTATGATTCAGCTGATAAATATTTATCCTGTCTGTTAATGTTTGACTTCAGTTGTTCCAAAGTTCAGAGCTGCTGTTCTGTGATCACATTTCCTTAAAGAAGACTTCAGATTAAAGATGAACACAGAGAGATGAGACTGTTTGTAAACCAACAGACCTTAAAAACCTCCACAATGTGGAAAATTGTCTTTGGCTTCACTGTAGTCGACATCAATTACAAATTAGAACAATATTAAAAAATAGACCTAAGAATTAAGAAAACAATTAATGTATTGGATTAAAACAACAAACAATAGTTAGTGTGAAAGTCATGGGTTACTTTTTGTACTATACCTAACCCTTCCTTCTTCTTCTGTTGATTCAAGACCACTTTTCATCACTGGAGCAATATGAACTCATCAGTCACTCTGTCCTGAAACATTTCCTTTTAATGCTGGGACTTAAACTGGTTTTTAATCCTTCACTTCATTGGTTTTAACTTCATGTTTTTATCACTGTTTTCTTTGTATCAGGATACAGCAGCAGAGAGCAGACTCTCCTGAACCTGACTGTGTGTCCATGAAGAGTGACCGGTCTAAGCATCGTCCTATTAGGTTTAAAGATGGACAACCTGCTGATGGAAGGTAAGAAGTTAAAAATGGTTGTTTGGATGTTTGGGCTGAATAAACCTCCTGTGTTATGTGGGGCGGAGCAGGTGAACCAGGCACAAACACCACAGACAGTCCGTCCGTCTTCTTGCCGCTTATCCTGGTCGGGTCTCGGGGGCAGCAGCCTCAGGAAGCCCAGACTTCCCTCTCCCCAGCCACTTCGTCCAGCTCTTCCCGGGGGATCCCGAGGCGTTCCCAGGCCAGCCGAGAGACATAGTCTCTCCAGCGTGTCCCGGGTCTCCTACCGGTGGGACGGGCCCTGAACACCTCACCAGGGAGGCATCCTGACTAGATGCCCGAGTCTCCTCATCTGGCTCCTCTCAACGCGGAGGAGCAGCGGGTCTACTCCGAGCTCCTCCCGGATAACTGAGCTTCTCACCCTATCTCTAAGGGAGAGCCCAGCCAGCCTACGGAGGAAGCTCATTTTGGCCGCTTGTACCCGCCATCTTGTTCTTTGGGTCACGACCCAGGCTGCTCAACATTCATCTTTTTAAACTCTTTGATTTGTTGTTTGTTTGTATCAGGATGCAGCAGCAGAGAGCAGACTCTCCTGAACCTGACTGTGTGTCCATGAAGAGTGACCGGTCTAAGCATCGTCCTATTAGGTTTAAAGATGCACAACCTGCTGATGGAAGGTAAGAAGTTAAAAATGGTTTGTTGGCTGTTTGGGCTGAATAAACCTCCTGTGTTATGTGGGGCGGAGCAGGTGAACCAGGCACAAACACCACAGACAGTCCGTCCGTCTTCTTGCCGCTTATCCTGGTCTGGTCTCGGGGGCAGCAGCCTAAGCAGGAAGCCCAGACTTCCCTCTCCCCAGCCACTTCGACCAGCTCTTCCCGAGGGATCCCGAGGCGTTCCCAGGCCAGCCGAGAGACATAGTCTCTCCAGCGTGTCCTGGGTCTCCTACCGGTGGGACGGGCCTGAACACCTCACCAGGGAGGCATCCTGACTAGATGCCCGAGTCTCCTCATCTGGCTCCTCTCAACGCGGAGGAGCAGCGGGTCTACTCCGAGCTCCTCCCGGATGACTGAGCTTCTCACCCTATCTCTAAGGGAGAGCCCAGCCACCCTACGGAGGAAGCTCATTTTGGCCGCTTGTACCCGTGATCTTGTTCTTTGGATCACTACCCAGACTGCTCAGCATTCATCTTTTTAAATTCTTTGATTTGTTGTTTGTTTGTATCAGGATGCAGCAGCAGAGAGCAGACTCTCCTGAACCTGACTGTGTGTCCATGAAGAGTGACCGGTCTATTGAGCCTCCTCTTGTGTTTAAAGATGGACAACCTGCTGATGGAAGGTAAGAAGTTAAAAATGGTTGTTAGGCTGTTTGGGCTGAATAGCCCTCCTGTGTCATGTGGGGCGGAGCAGGTGAACCAGGCACAAACACCACAGACAGGTTAAATGGAAACAGCTTTAATGCTCAGAAACCAACAGACAGGCTTACAGACCATAAAGGGAAAGCAGTTCAAATAAGGTTGAAACCAGCAGGAACAGGTAACAAGAGGAACAGGAACAGACAGGAACAGCATCACAATCTAGTGTCTAGAATGAAAGGAAATGAGTGAGAGCAGTAAATGTAGTGAGGAGCTGATGAGGGAATTACACAGTGGCAGCAGGTGAGCAGGTGGGTTTGAAACTGAAGGCAGGGACAGAAACAGACAGGACAAGACAAACAGAGCTTAAACAGGAATCATGACAGTCGCCCCTCAAGGGACAGCTCCCAAATGTCCCTCCAGGCTGGTCAGGAGGGAGAAAACAAAGAGGAGAAAGAAGGCAGGACAGATGGACAGGACCACTCTGGAGGCTGGAAGAGCTGCTCAGGGCAGAAACTTTGGAGACCAAGGTGTCAACAAAACCACATAGAAAGTTGACCAAGTTGGGCAGTTCATTTGTTCACAATGTGAAAAATAGTCTTTGGCGTCACCACAGTCAACAGAAAAAAACATCTCTCTTCATTTGGTTCTGACACTTCACTAACAAAGACCACGCCAACTTAGATATGAGTTTAAATATTTGCTATGTGGAAGGAAAAGGGGTTGAGGGAGGAGTGAGGGTCGTGAGGATGGGGGAAGGCATGAGTCGTGAGGGAGGAGTAGGAAAAAAAGAGAGATGAAGCCGGGTGTCGGGTCGATGAGGAGGCGCAGGATGCTGTACACGTCTCCTAGTTGGGTGTGTGGAGGGAACTGGGGCGGGATGAGTCTCTGGGTGGGGGAGCTGTCTCCATGTCTGGTCCGAGTTGCAGATCCCCAAAAAGTCTTCCAGAGGACTGAAGCACGTGAGCGTTTATAATGTCAGTAGTGCTGTAGTGGATGTAAGTTTAAGCAGGTGCCAATGCAGAATGAATGACCTGAGTATGATTCTGGGGATACGCTGGATTCGATTATGATTTGCCCCAGGTGGAAGTGGAACCAAAAACGTGTGGTTACTGTACCTGTTTCAGTGATGAATAGTGGATCAAATGGGCAGGCACGGCTGGTTTGTCTTAATCGGACGTAGTCCTGGATGGGTTCTTAAGCTCAGGAATGGATGCAAGCGGAATAGGAAAACTGGTTGTGACTGGCCGGATTGATTATTTTTGCTTTCTCTGAGGTGGAAGATGAGTGCTAGAGGAGCAGGTGTGAAGGAAGTGACAACAACAAGGTCTTTGTGAAGCTAGCACACGAGGCAAAGAAGTGGCGAGTGTGCTAGCTGTAGCAGGGTGGGATGGGGTTGCAGTTTAGTGGACAGCGGGCCGCAAACACGTAGCGGTACAAGTTGGGGACTGAAGTGCTTCAGTGTGTCCCTTAATTGAATTGTTGAAGTCTTCCGGCAGCTTGGGACGCAAAGAAAAGACGAGGAGGAGACAGTGAAATCAGCTGGTGTAAGTTCAGGTCGGATGTTGCTGTCTAAGGTCGACTGGGCCAAATGATGTATGCGGTTCCCTGAGGAATTACGTGTGGACGGATGGATAAGAAGGGCGAGGTGGACATAATTACCGGTTAGGATTATTATTATTATTATTATTATTATTATTATTGCTGGGTCAAGGTCATTAGTTTTGGAGCTGCAGTAGCCGCTGGACAAGGAACGATAAAAGTAAGGATCAGAGAAGAAGAAAAGATGCGGGATGGAGGGATGCATGTGCACGGGACGATAGTGAATATTGAACAAACAAACAAACAAACAAATAAATTGAAAAGTGCTGTTCAACGGGTTGAGTCCGTGCTTCGGACAGGCAATGGTCCGGCCGGATATTTTCGAAGCTGGTTGACGGTCAGAAAGTTGGCAGCGGATTGGCACCTGGTTGCGGTCATTTCGCCGGTGGCCTTGGCTGTTGGACCTCGAGCGGACAGAGAGGGGGGTGGGCGGGGAGGAGCGTCGGCTCAGGGTCTTCCCCTGGAGACGTAGAGAGGTGATTGCCTGTTGACGTTGAAAAGGGGCCGAGGGCTCCGGGAAGCTGGGATGAAGCTGAGCATGACTGTGGTTTGTTCGAAATGAGACGAACTGACGAAGGGGGAAGAGCGGATAGGGTGAGACTTAAATACTGCTAGTGCGGAAATTGAGAAGGTAAGAGGTGAGGTCTCCATTGCTGAACTTTGTTATAAAACTAGTAATCAGTAATCAGAGCAGCATTTACAGGAGTTCATTTAGTCATCATGACAGAACATCTTTAATAAGCTGAGTGCAGATTTGAGTCATTAAATGTCCTTAAACGTGATGTTTTCTCCACAGAGTTCAGCAGCAGAGCTCAGAGGTTCCCAGTGATCAGTCTGCACAGCAGCATCAAACACAGCTGGACTCCATATTTATGGTGTGTACATGTACAAACACACCTTTTACTATTAACTCCATCAACCACAGATGAAATAGTAAAGTAGCATTCAGGTCCTAACAGTGTCCATGCTGCTGTTTAGACCAGCAGGCCTTCAGACTGACACATGAATCACATGTTGTGCTCTACCAGTTTAAATGAAATGTTCACTTTATCTTTCTGTTCCAGCTGCTGGAGGAGAACATCCTCACTTTTGTGAAGAATGAGCTGAAGAGAGTCCAGAGGGGTCTGAGTCCAGATGACCCAGAATGCTTAGAGAGTCAGAGTGAGGATGAGGAGGTGTTGGGCGGTGAGGAGGAAGAGCAGAGGAGGAGCAGCAGAAAGGCATTTCTGAAGATCACACTGCACTTCCTGAGGAGAATGAAGCAGGAGGAGCTGGCTGAGCGTCTGCAGAGCAGTAAGAGGATTTTAACAGATTTAACATGATGGAGAGGAAATGGAGGCAACATGGGAGAGGTTTATATTTCAAACTCTGCTGTAAATATGCTGCACACATCTGCATCAGATCAGAGGCTGTTTGTCCTCCACTGATGAGCTGAATAAAACTGATGGAGGAGGAAAAACTACACAGACACACTCACATGTTCAGATTTCTAGACTTTCTGTAGGATCCACTCACTGATTTCATTTGTTGTTTGTTCATTCAGGAAGTCGTGCTGCAAAGTGTCGACGTAAACTCAAGTCTAACCTGGGGAAGAAGTTCCAGTGTCTGTTTGAGGGGATCGCTAAAGCAGGAAACCCAACCCTTCTGAATCAGATCTACACACCGCTCTACATCACAGAGGGAGGGACTGCAGAGGTCAATGATGAACATGAGGTCAGACAGATTGAAACAGCATCCAGGAAACCAGACAGACCAGAAACAGCAATCAGACAAGAAGACATCTTTAAAGCCTCACCTGGAAGAGATGAACCAATCAGAACAGTGATGACAAAGGGAGTGGCTGGCATTGGGAAAACAGTCTTAACACAGAAGTTCACTCTGGACTGGGCTGAAGACAAAGCCAACCAGGACATAGACTTCACATTTCCATTCACTTTCAGAGAGCTGAATGTGCTGAAAGAGAAAAAGTACAGCTTGGTGGAACTTGTTCATCACTTCTTTACTGAAACCAAAGAAGCAGGAATCTGCAGGTTTGAAGAGTTCCAGGTTGTGTTCATCTTTGATGGTCTGGATGAGTGTCGACTTCCTCTGGACTTCCACAACACTGAGATCCTGACTGATGTTACAGAGTCCACCTCAGTGGATGTGCTGCTGACAAACCTCATCAGGGGGAAACTGCTTCCCTCTGCTCGCCTCTGGATAACCACACGCCCTGCAGCAGCCAATCAGATCCCTCCTGAGTGTGTCGGCATGGTGACAGAGGTCAGAGGGTTCACTGACCCACAGAAGGAAGAGTACTTCAGGAAGAGATTCAGAGATAAGGAGCAGGCCAGAACCATCATCTCCCACATCAAGACATCACGAAGCCTCCACATCATGTGCCACATCCCAGTCTTCTGCTGGATCACTGCTACAGTTCTGGAGCATGTGTTGAAAAGCAGAGAGGGAGGAGAGCTGCCCAAGACCCTGACTGAGATGTACATCCACTTCCTGGTGGTTCAGTCCAAAATGAAGAACATCAAGTATGATGGAGGAGCTGAGACAGATCCACACTGGAGTCCAGAGAGCTGGAAGATGATTAAGTCTCTGGGAAAACTGGCTTTTGAGCAGCTGCAGAAAGGCAACCTGATCTTCTATGAATCAGACCTGACAGAGTGTGGCATTGATATCAGAGCAGCCTCAGTGTACTCAGGAGTGTTCACACAGGTCTTTAAAGAGGAGAGAGGGCTGTACCAGGACAAGGTGTTCTGCTTCGTCCATCTGAGTGTTCAGGAGTTTCTGGCTGCTCTTCATGTCCATCTGACATTCATCAACTCTGGAGTCAATCTGCTGGAAGAAGACCAAACAACATCACAGCGGTCTGAAGAGATCAGAGACAAATCAACACGTTTCTACCAGAGTGCTGTGGACGAGGCCTTGAAGAGTCCAAATGGACACCTGGACTTGTTCCTCCGCTTCCTCCTGGGTCTTTCACTGCAGACCAATCAGTCTCTCCTACGAGGTCTGCTGACACAGACAGAAAGTAGCTCAAAGACCAATCAGAAAACAGTCAAGTACATCAAGAAGAAGATGAGTGAGAATGTGTCTGCAGAGAGAAGCATCAATCTGTTCCACTGTCTGAATGAACTGAATGATCGTTCTCTAGTGGAGGAGATCCAACAGTCCCTGAGATCAGGAAGTCTCTCCACAGATAAACTGTCTCCTGCTCAGTGGTCAGCTCTGGTCTTCATCTTACTGTCATCAGAAAAAGATCTGGACGTGTTTGACCTGAAGAAATACTCTGCTTCAGAGGAGGCTCTTCTGAGGCTGCTGCCAGTGGTCAAAGCCTCCAACAAAGCTCTGTAGGTGCACACAGAACTATCCAGATTAATGTAGTTTCATCTTTGCTCAATGAAGAAAAGAAATGTTTGCAATTGTTTTGTTCTGCTGATTCTTCTCCAGGTTGAGTGGCTGTAACCTCTCAGAGGGAAGCTGTGCAGCTCTGTCCTCAGTTCTCAGCTCCCAGTCCTCTAGTCTGAGAGATCTGGACCTGAGTAACAACAACCTGCAGGATTCAGGAGTGAAGCAGCTTTCTGCTGGACTGGAGAGTCCACACTGTGGACTGGAAACTCTCAGGTCAGGATTCAATCAATCAATCAATCAAACAATCTTTATTTATAAAGCTCCAAATCCCAACAGAGTCATGTGAAGGCTCTTTCCACATAGAGCAGGTCTAAACCAAACTCTTCAGGTTTAATTTAAAGAGACCCAACATTCCCACATGAGCAGCACTTGGTGAAAAAGAAATTCAATGATTTTAGAGCAGACTTTGGTGATGCTAAGTATCCAATCTTGCAGGCTGATGGAATAAAATGATGAAAATGTTGTAAAAGGTCAGGAGAATGACTTTATTCACTCCAAACGATCTCAGCTTCCTGAGTAGATATTGTCTCTGGTGGCACTTTTTCAGGATCTCCTCAGTGTTCGCGGAAAACCTCAGAAGGCCGTCAAAAATTGTGCCCAAGTACCTGTATTCCTCCACCACCTCCACAGGTTCCCCCCGGATGGTGGTAGTGATGGCCTCTGCCAGCTTTCTATGCTTGCTGGAGAATGTAACAATCACCTGTTTAGTCGTTGTTGAGTTCAGCTGGAGACAGGCGTCCTCACATCAGGTGATAAAGTCCTGAAGAACAGAGCTGTGGTGAAGGTTTAGGTTAGAGAGCAGAGATAGCAGGACTGTGTCGTCAGCGAATTTAACCAGGTGACAGTTTGGCTGGATGTTAAGCAGAGGTGATAGGACACAGCCCTGCAGGGAGCTGGTGGAGGTGTGGAAGATGTCAGAGTAGGAGCCATTAACAAGCACCCTCTGTGACCAGTTGGTTAAAAAGTCAGTAATCCACACGGTGAGCTGGTGATCCAAATTGAACCGGGTTATTAACTTCTCGGCAAGGATGTGTCGCTGCATGGTATTGAATGCAGAAGAGAAGTCCGCAAACAGGAGCCTGGTGGTGGTGTTGGGGGTCTCCAGATGTTTGTGGATGGTCTCCAAGATGAATATCTTGGCGTCGTCCACTCCCCTGCCGGCCCTGTATGCGAACTGCAGTGGGTCCATCAATGGCTCAACAGACTTGGTGATGGAGTTTTTGACAATCCTCTCCATCGCCTTCATCACCACGGAGGTCAGGGCCACAAGCCTCAGGTCATCTAGCACCTTGGTGGGGCCCTTCTTGGGGATGGGAATGACCGTGGAATGTTTCCACTTCTGGGGCACTGTGCTGCATTTCATGGACATCTGGAACAGCTGCTGGAATATCTCTCCCAGCTGCCCAGCACAGTGCTTAAGGGTCCGCCCACAGATGTTGTCAGGTCCAGTTGCAGTGTTGGATTTGGTCCTCTTGAGGGCTCTCACCACCTCTTCCCTGCTGAAGGTAAAAGTTGAATCATTAGGATGGAGTGTGGAGATGATGCTCTTTAGCTCTGTGCTACTGTCTTTTTCGAATCTTGAAAAGAATGAGTTGAGGTCTAGTAGGTTCATAAAGTTCTATGAGCTGGGAGCACAGTGTTCTAGTAGTTTGGTTAACTGGTTGCTTTTGTCTGGCTTTATTGATAGATATAATTGAGATTTGTTTTATGTGGGAATTAAAGGACAGATCCTGATCAAATATAACTCCTAGGTTCCTTACAGTGGTGCTGGAGGCAGAGAAATGCCATCCAGAGTAGGCATGTCAATTGGTAGTGTGTTTCTAAGGTGTTTAGGGCCGAAATATTCTTTCTCATTTTCGTCTGAGAGACCTGGATTCAATTGTAATCTGTAAAAGTTTATCTTTCAAGGTTTTACTGTGTTTATATATTGGATCTGTGAATTAACATATTAATATTCTTCTCCAGGTTGAGTGTCTGTAACCTCTCAGAGAGAAGCTGTGCAGCTCTGTCCTCAGTTCTCAGCTCCCAGTCCTCTAGTCTGAGAGATCTGGACCTGAGTAACAACAACCTGCAGGATTCAGGAGTGAAGCAGCTTTCTGCTGGACTGAAGAGGTCACACTGTGGACTGGAAACACTCAAGTCAGTTTTATTTACAAGTATACAGTTTCACTAACTCTTTTCACATGTGAGTCAGGATTTATGTTTCTGTCATTTAATCTTTAATGAAGACTCAATGTGCATTAAGTAATAAGTCCAAGAAAAATTTCCCTTCGGGGACAATAAAGTATCTATCTATCTATCTTCTGTCAGACAATATTTAACTTTAAAGACATTTTTTCTGCCAAAGTAAAAACAGAATCAGATTAAACTCTGAGCTTCAGCAGTTTCATCCTCCAGCAGCAACATGTGCTTTCTCTCCTTCTACTAACCTAAAATGTATCTGCATGACACCAACATACAGCAGGGGGCGCTGAGTGTGAACATAAAGGCCTGAAGGACAAAATCCTGTTTATTGAGTTGAGAATGTTTTTAAGTGTTGTGTGTGTTCAGTCTGTCAGGATGTCTGATCACAGAGGAAAGCTGTGCTTCTCTGGCCTCAGCTCTGAGGTGCAACCCCTCCCATCTGAGAGAGCTGGACCTGAGCTACAATCATCCGGGAGACTCAGGAGAGAAGCTTCTGTCTGCTGGACTGAAGGATCCACACTGGAGACTGGACACTCTCAGGTATGGACAGACAGGTGGACACTCTCAGGTATGGACAGACAGATGGACACTCTCAGGTATGGACAGACAGATGGACAGACACTCTCAGGTATGGACAGACAGGTGGACACTCTCAGGTATGGACAGACAGGTGGACACTCTCAGGTATGGACAGATGGACAGACACTCTGACTAACTGAAGGACTCTGGTTCATGTTTAATGGTGGATATGAGTGAAGGTGTATGAAGCTGATTGTGTCTTTGTCTCTTCCTCCAGGATGGACCATGGTGGACTGCAGACACTGAAACCTGGTCTGAGGAAGTGTGAGTGTGATTTCAGTTTGATTCATGAGAACTTTGAGAAAAACTGGATGAAATATGTAACAGAAGTGAAAAAAGTTCAAAATGATTGAAAATGTGTTTTGTCAGAAATGGGCGTGGCCTAAACTGACATTTATCTTGAACCAATGAATCCATGAAACAGAAATTTCCTTCTGTTCGTCACAGTTCAGGAGTTAAAAGAGAAATGTTTGGGGAGGGGCGCTAGCGAGCAGAGAATTTTTTCTTTTTTTACATTTAGACGAGTAGAGCAACTTGCGAGACTAACGTTTCCTCTCACAAGAACGTAATGTGTGGATTTTTTGCGAGGGGTTTAGTAGTCACCACGTTCCTATTGGTGACTGGGGATGGGAGAACACTACACCAAACTTTTAATTTTAGTTTTTTCCTTTTTTTGTTTGTCCGTTAATGTCTTACTGGAGGGGGGGTTTATCTTTGTATATGTACAACTTATCCTTACTTACGTCTCCTATAACAGAATATGGCTAGGCCACATCTAAACGTGAATGTGGACAAACCAGGTGGGTGTCAGGTCACCTTTGTGAGCTGGAATGACACAGCCTTGATCTTATAGTGTTCTTCCTCCATCCTTGTCACCTCTGCCACCACCATCTCCTTCCTCTCTTTACGGTTGGCCTTGGACCATAACCATGGTGCTTCTCCCCATCCTAGCCCTGCTCTTCCTGTTTGGACTCTGCCGACGATCTCTTGGTGTTGTAGCCTACCGATCGCTCGGTCTACCTCCGTTTGGGCATTCCACTTCCGGACAGTAGGAACCTTGGCATTTGTGTTCCTTACCTACTGGTCAGTGGACTCTCTTAGCCTGATCTTCTCTTGCATGTAGCCCAAACTGATCGATTGCAGTGGCAGCTGAAGGGTGTTCTTCCCAAATAGGCCCATTTCCGAGAGGCACCGTGGCAGCCCCAGCCACTTTCGGATGAATGAGTTGGCTTTTCCATTCATCTTACTTATGGTGGAAGAGGGGATCTCGCTCATTTTCAGTGGCCACATCACTCTTCTGTAGAGTGTGAACTGGTAGCACCAGACTTTTTACTTCCCAGGGCTTTGGTCAATCCTTGCCAGGCCTTCGGAGAGCTGTTTCATTACGGTTCTCCCCATCTGCTTGTCACAGAGATCTGCAGTATACTGCGCCTCCCCAGGATTTTAATGGGTGGCTCGGACAGGAGTGGGGTTTTTTTTTTCTCCCCCTGCGACAAAGGTGGTGCTGTCGCTTCTTACTCCTTTTCTGAGAGACAGGCTACGTGATTTGGAGGGCTTGATCTTCATTCTTGCTCCCGACATCAGCTCATTCATCCTTTTCAGCAATCTGGATGCACATGCTGTTGTTTGGAGGAGACTGGTGACATCATCCATGTAGCTTTTCACTGGGGGTAGCCTCTGTCCACATGGTAATTCGATCCCTCCAACCATTTGTCTTCCTCCAATGAGAATTATTTCAAAGGCCGCCACAAACAGGATCAGAGAAATGGCACACCCCTTAGCTATTCCTACCTCTAGCTGCTGCCACCCAGTGGTGAAGTCCTGCAGGGCAAAGTTCATGCAGATCGCTGAAGTAATGGTCTACCAGGGTCTTGAATCAGGAGGGCATGTGGAAGAACTCCATGGCGTAATTGATCATTGGCGAGGTCAAGCCAGATGACGTGCAGATCTTTCTTCTCACACTTGGCCTTCTGTATCTATCTCTTTGCCACTCAGATGGAATGAGTTGCTTCTTCCAGGCAGTTCTCATTAGGTACCATAGCAATTCTAGTACCTTGGGGCAGTTTTTGTATAGCTTGTAGGGAATTCCATTGGGGCCTGGTGCTGACGAGGACCTTGCCTTCTGCATGACTTGTCTGACTTCACTGAGCTTGGGGGGCACGTTGTTGAACTCAGCTGTTGGCAGTGCAGGCCGAGGCACATACCCTGGTGTTCCTAATGAGACATGCCGGAGATGTGTTGCTCCTCCTCACTTCAGGTCACTGTCATTAACTTTTAACCTGCAACACTGTAGGAATTTATGAAAGCCCTTGTGTGAACATTTCAATAGTTAAACATTAAAACAATATTCTTTTGCAATTACTTTATTGAACGACCCCGAAGCATGAGCATACAGGCTGTGTCGATTTGGTTCTTTTTGTGTCTTCTACAAATTGTTGTTTATCACACTTAATGATGTATGATGTTGTTGTACATTTGGGATGGTACAAAGGGATAGGATTGTGTGTTGAAGTCTGTTGGACTATATTAAACTGTAAATCAAATTGTATTTTGTAGAATCTAAAAATTAACAAAAATACCTTGGAACAAAAAAAATAAGAGACATGTTTTATAAATGTCCATATGGTGCTGCTACCTGCTCCAAAATGTCCCTCATGTCTCTCCTGCAGATAAAGTTCATTCATTCATACTTAACTTACATAAACTGCAGCTGTATTGTGTCTCATTCTCTCCATCAGATGCCTGTGAACTGGAACTGGATCCAAACACAATGAACAGAAAACTCAAACTGTCTGATAACAACAGGAAGGTGACACATGTGAAGGAGGTTCAGTCATATCCTGATCATCCAGACAGATTTGAGTCCTGTCCTCAGCTGCTGTGTAGAAATGATCTGACTGGTCGCTGTTACTGGGAGATCAAGTGGAGAGGAGACGTTTATATATCAGTGAGTTACAGAAGAATCAGAAGGAGAGGACGCAGTGAAGACTGTTTGTTTGGAGACAATGATCAGTCCTGGAGTCTGAGCTGCTCTGATGGTCATTACTATGTCTATCACAATAAGAGAGGAACAGCCATCTCCTCCTCCTCTGTCTCTAACAGAGTAGCAGTGTATGTGGACTGTCCTGCTGGCACTCTGTCCTTCTACAGAGTCTCCTCTGGTGCACTGATCCACCTCCACACCTTCAACACCACATTCATTGAACCTCTGTGTGCTGGATTTAGAGTCTGGTCTGGTTCCTCAGTCTCTCTGGTTCCTCTGTAGGAGGGAGAGTCTCTGGTTCCTCTGTAGGAGGGAGAGTCTCTGGTTCCTCTGTAGGAGGGAGAGTCTCTGGTTCCTCTGTAGGAGGGAGAGTCTCTGGTTCCTCTGTAGGAGGGAGAGTCTCTCTGGTTCCTCTGTAGGAGGGAGAGTCTCTGGTTCCTCTGTAGGAGTGAGAGTCTCTGGTTCCTCTGTAGGAGGGAGAGTCTCTGGTTCCTCTGTAGGAGGGAGAGTCTCTCTGGTTCCTCTGTAGGAGGGAGAGTCTCTCTGGTTCCTCTGTAGGAGGGAGAGTCTCTGGTTCCTCTGTAGGAGGGAGAGTCTCTCTGATTCCTCTGTAAGAGGGAGAGTCTCTCTGTGTCTCTGTAGGAGGGAGAGTCTCTGGTTCCTCTGTAGGAGGGAGAGTCTCTCTGGTTCCTCTGTAGGAGGGAGAGTCTCTCTGGTTCCTCTGTAGGAGGGAGAGTCTCTCTCTGGTTCCTCTGTAGGAGGGAGAGTCTCTCTGGTTCCTCTGTAGGAGGGAGAGTCTCTCTCTGGTTCCTCTGTAGGAGGGAGAGTCTCTCTGTCCTCTGTAGGAGGGAGAGTCTCTCCTGTGGACAGAAACTCTGCTGACTGAAGATCAGCTGCTGAAATCAAACATCACACACTCTGCACTGTGAAGCAGATCTGTCTCAGACTCAAACACTCTTATTATTAGTTAGTTATTTTTCCTTCTACATGATTCATTGATTAGTCTCAGTTGACTCTGCTGTTGTTACTGTCAGGATCCAATGAGCAGCATGCAGCTCTATTCATGTTTCAATCTAATAACATCTGTCCAGCTGTGGAAGCCCACAGTGTTTTTGTGCTTCTCACATGTATTTGATCTGATCATCAATAAAAACTATTCATGACATTATTGTTGAAAGCATCCTCACTTTACTGACACAATGGATAATATAATATATATACTCCTGAAATGATGTAATTCCAAGTTGGTCATGTGCGTTTGTCCATTTGATGTTGGATAGCCTTCATTGTCACCAAGATTTCCTTCATGATTGTAAACTGACCAGTAGGCACAGGATCATCAAATTCAATCATGTCCTCTTTTCATTGTCATCCACACGTCCATTACCCTTTAACCCATGTATATCTGTATGTTTCGATGCAGCATCTCTAATTCCAGGATATTGGACTTCATAATCTTTCAGATGAGGAGGGGGTCAGGTTTCCCTTCTAATGTCTGTGAATCCATGACGATAGTCAGCTCGAGCTCGAAGGACCAAGTTAAGTAGGAGGTTCAGAAAAGGTTGATTATCATGATGGGTATCAGTCAGGATGTGGTGCTACAATAAATGGAGGGAAAGGCACACACTTGTCTCTAAGTCTGAAAGAAACAACTGGTCCAGTCTAAGAGAGGAGTACAGTGCTCCAACGTGAGGTAGGAAATGACATTGACTGATGTGTCGCCCAAACAGCTGCTACCATGGTAACTGGTAGGAAATGGACCCCAGCTGTTGCTATCCAGCAGGCAAAGGCAGCCCTCAAGCATCAGAACATTTTTGGTCAGGTACAGCAAGGGAGAGGAGGCCTTGACCTCGGAGAGAGCCGACCATCTTGGCACAAAGCAACCCCATCGCAGCGCTGAGGTCTGGTGGTTGTAGCGGTACACCAACAAAAGCAGGCTATGAGGCGTGCAAAGGTGGTTTCTCAGAGCAGAGCAAGGCCAGTGGATGCGATGGGAGGAGGTTGAGAAGAGAAAGTTCTCTTGGAAGGAGTTGTGCGACATGAAATCACATCGAACCAACTTCGTCATTCGAGCCACCTATGACGTCCTGCCTCAACCAGTGGTACAGAGAACACTCTTCATGCCCCCTTTGTCAATTTCCAGCCAGCTTGAAGCACATTCTGTTGGACAAACCTGATGCAAGGCTGTTAGCTGAAGGGCTGAAGTGTCTTTCAACTTCCCACAGAGACCAGGCAGACATCCATCAATGCCATACCTCCTCTCGCATCCCATCCCATAGGTGCAATGGCGTTCATCTGAGGGCAGTGTGTATGATGATAGTGAGGTTTTTGCAGCATTAATGAAGACAGTATGTTTATGAGGACACATGTTAGTCTTTTCATTAGTTTAACAAAAAAGTAAAAAAGTAAAAGTAGAAAACCAAACCATCATACAGACATCTGATAAACTACTCATTATACAGCTGAGCATATTTATTCAGATTATATCAATGATCATTTATTATTTTCAGCTGCTCCACTAACATTGTAATGTCTGAGCTGTGCATTAAAATGCTCCTTGATGTGAGATAATTCTGATTATTCCTGAATAATATTAAAACTACATAAGCTAGTGTTGAGAAAAGCTCCCAGTAGAACCAGTGTGTGAAATAAAGTGCTGGGACTGGAGTTAGTTGTTGTGAGGCTGTTTATATTTTGCTGACATGGAGGAAAATCACCAACATTTGTGCGGTGAGTCTTCCAGTCTGCCATCTTCCCACTTTTTGTGTTGTTGGAATATAAAAGACACAACTAATAAAACTATGATCAGACTTTATGATATTTATGCTGTCTGTTAACGTTTGACTTCAGTTGTTCCAAAGTTCAGAGCTGCTGTTCTGTGATCAGATTTCCTTAAAGAAGACTTCAGATTAAAGATGAACACAGAGAGATGAGACTGTTTGTGAATCAACAGACCTTAAAAACCTCCTGCTGTGAGTTACATGTTTCTTCTTCTTCTGCTTGTTTAAATGTTGATGGCACTATCGCTGGCTGGTTGAAGCTGCTGATATATTTCACCTTCACTCATCAGCTTCATTCAGATGATTTTCAGCATCTAAAGGAAACGTAGCCGACAGTTTTCATCATGTTTGTGTCAGCAGCTGTTAAAATGATCTGATAACAGTAGAGATGGTAGTTATAGTGATAAATATATATAATGATGAAATGAGTTGTATGAGTATGAACATGTAATATACAGTATGTACTCCATATAATATAAAGATTAGACTCATCTTTTATGGTTCAGCACCCTGCCAACACCTGAACCTGGCTGTTAAAGGGTTTGGGTACGATGACATTCATTGTACTAAACTTTAGATAAACAGGCTAAAGTGATTGACTGTTGTTTTTGTAAAACTGTTTCTTGAAGTCAGTAATTGTGTGTTTGATTCATTTAATTGGTCGTATCAAAGGTCACCTCATCCAGTCATCTTGAACCTGACAAACATTATGACAGTTATTATAATAACTAATCCACAGTTACAACAGAAAGAGTTTGTTTCACAGGTGGGGCGGTTAGTGATGGTAATAAAAGCCATATAATAATATACTATGAAATGTGTTAAAAGAAGGTGACAGAAATACTGTTGAAAACATCTTTTCATTCATGATATTCAGTTATTTAATCAGGCAAATGAAAAGTCAGTGGAACATTCAGAAACGAAGTTATTAAACATTAAAGCTGAGTGAAAGTCTTTAAATAGTTTGTTACTTTGGCTCCATCTGGTGGTGGAATGAATAATGACAGGATGTTAGACAGCAGTGCAGACCTGTGTGATGTGCAGCTGGTTGTAATGAATGAGCATGTTGTTGTGTTTGTGTGAAGGTGTTTCTCTGCTATGGATCAGTGTGAGGACAGAGAGGAGGGAGTCCCTCCCTCTAAAAGCTCTCTGTGTGGGGAACATGACAGCCAGACCAAAGCTCAGAGGTGAGATGAGGATCTCTAACTGTCCATCACTGTTCTCCACTCACATCACTCCACCATCATTATTCACACTCACTGTCACATCTGACACTCAACTACTGAATAATAAGTCACAATAACTCAGAATGAACTACTAACTTTGTGAGTTAACAAAGAGCTCAACCACTGATTAGTCAACTAATCAACTAAGATGAAACAGCATCTTTCATCAGATGACATTTTGATGAACAGGAGAACGTTTCTCATCCACTGTCTTCTTACTGATTTTCATTCTGCTTCTAAAACTTCAGCTGCTGACAGTCTGCTCAAAATTCATCTTTTTAAACTCTTTGATTTGTTGTTTGTTTGTATCAGGATGCAGCAGCAGAGAGCAGACTCTCCTGAACCCAGCTGTGTGTCCATGAAGAGTGACCGGTCTATGGGTCGTCTTATTAAGTTTAAAGATGGACAACCTGCTGATGGAAGGTAAGAACTCAAAAATCGCTGTATAGGTTAGGGTTATGTGGGGCAGAGCAGGTGAACCAGGCACAAACACCACAGACAGTCCGTCCGTCCTCTTTCCGCTTATCCTGGTCGGGTCTCGGGGGCAGCAGCCTAAGCAGGAAGCCCAGACTTCCCTCTCCCCAGCCACTTCGTCCAGCTCTTCCCGGGGGACCCCGAGGCGTTCCCAGGCCAGCCGAGAGACATAGTCTCTCCAGCGTGTCCTGGGTCTCCTACCGGTGGGACGGGCCCTGAACACCTCACCAGGGAGGCGTCCGGGAGGCATCCTGACTAGATGCTCGAGCCTCCTCATCTGGCTCCTCTCGACGCGGAGGAGCAGCGGGTCTACTCCGAGCTCCTCCCGGATAACCGAGCTTCTCACCCTATCTCTAAGGGAGAGCCCAGCCAGCCTACGGAGGAAGCTCATTTCAGCCGCTTGTACCCGCCATCTTGTTCTTTGGGTCACGACCCAAAGCTCATGACCAGAGGTGAGGGTAGGAACCAAGATCGACTGGTAAATCCAGAGCTTTGCCTTTCGGCTCAGCTCTCTCTCCACCACGACGGATCTGTGCAGAGTCCACATTACTGCAGACGCCGCACCGATCCGCCTGTCGGTCTCACGCTCCATCCTTCCCTCACTGTGAACAAGACCCCGAGGTACTTGAAAGTCTGGACCTTGGTTGTCCTTGGTTCATATTTCAGGGGTCTAAGCTACTTTCTCTCCATTACACTGAATCTGTCTCTTCACTTTGATTCTGATGTTTGAACTTGTGGTCAGTCCTACATTTCTTAATTTAATTAAACTTTATTGTTCACAATGTGAAAAATAGTCATTGGCTTCACCACAGTCAACACTGATGACAAATTAGGACAATATTAAAAGATACAGCATTTCACTTTTTCACTCCTTCATTTGTATCAGGATGCAGCAGCAGAGAGCAGACTCTCCTGAACCCAGCTGTGTGTCCATGCAGAGCGACCGGTCTATGGGTTGTGGTATTAAGTTTAAAGATGGACGGCCTGCTGTTAGAAGGTAAGAATTTAACATCCAGTAATCAGAGCAGCATTTATAGGAGTTCATTTAGTCATCATGACAGAACATCTTTAATAAGCTGAGTGCAGATTTGAGTCATTAAATGTCCTTAAACGTGATGTTTTCTCCACAGAGTTCAGCAGCAGAGCTCAGAGGTTCCCAGTGATCAGTCTGCACAGCAGCATCAAACACAGCTGGACTCCATATTTATGGTGTGTACATGTACAAACACACCTTTTCTTTTACTATTAACTCCATCAACCACAGATGAAATAGTAAAGTAGCATTCAGGTCCTAACAGTGTCCATGCTGCTCTGTTTAGACCAGCAGGCCTTCAGACTGACACATGAATCACATGTTGTGTTCTACCAGTTTAAATGAAATGTTCACTTTATCTTTCTGTTCCAGCTGCTGGAGGAGAACATCCTCACTTTTGTGAAGAACGAGCTGAAGAGAGTCCAGAGGGGTCTGAGTCCAGATGACCCAGAATGCTTAGAGAGTCAGAGTGAGGATGAGGAGGTGTTGGACGGTGAGGAGGAAGAGCAGAGGAGGAGCAGCAGAGACGCATTTCTGAAGATCACAGTGCACTTCCTGAGGAGAATGAAGCAGGAGGAGCTGGCTGAGAGTCTGCAGATCGGTAAGAGGATTTTAACAGATTTAATATGATGGAGAGGAAATGGAGGCAACATGGGAGAGGTTCATATTTCAAACTCTGCTGTAAATATGCTGCACACATCTGCATCAGATCAGAGGCTGTTTGTCCTCCACTGATGAGCTGAATAAAACTGATGGAGGAGGAAAAACTACACAGACACACTTACATGTTCAGATTTCTAGACTTTCTGTAGGATCCACTCACTGATTTCATTTGTTGTTTGTTCATTCAGGAAGTCGTGCTGCAAAGTGTCGACGTAAACTCAAGTCTAACCTGGAGAAGAAGTTCCAGTGTCTGTTTGAGGGGATCGCTAAAGCAGGAAACCCAACCCTTCTGAATCAGATCTACACACCGCTCTACATCACAGAGGGAGGGACTGCAGAGGTCAATGATGAACATGAGGTCAGACAGATTGAAACAGCATCCAGGAAACCAGCCAGACCAGAAACAACAATCAGACAAGAAGACATCTTTAAAGCCTCATCTGGAAGAGATGAACCAATCAGAACAGTGATGACAAAGGGAGTGGCTGGCATTGGGAAAACAGTCTTAACACAGAAGTTCACTCTGGACTGGGCTGAAGACAAAGCCAACCAGGACATACACTTCACATTTCCATTCACTTTCAGAGAGCTGAATGTGCTGAAAGAGAAAAAGTACAGCTTGGTGGAACTTGTTCATCACTTCTTTACTGAAACCAAAGAAGCAGAAATCTGCAGGTTTGAAGAGTTCCAGGTTGTGTTCATCTTTGACGGTCTGGATGAGTGTCGACTTCCTCTGGACTTCCACAACACTGAGATCCTGACTAATGTTACAGAGTCCACCTCAGTGGATGTGCTGCTGACAAACCTCATCAGGGGGAAACTGCTTCCCTCTGCTCGCCTCTGGATAACCACACGACCTGCAGCAGCCAATCAGATCCCTCCTGAGTGTGTCAGCATGGTGACAGAGGTCAGAGGGTTCACTGACCCACAGAAGGAGGAGTACTTCAGGAAGAGATTCAGAGATGAGGAGCAGACCAGAACCATCATCTCCCACATCAAGACATCACGAAGCCTCCACATCATGTGCCACATCCCAGTCTTCTGCTGGATCACTGCTACAGTTCTGGAGGATGTGTTGAAAAGCAGAGAGGGAGGAGAGCTGCCCAAGACCCTGACTGAGATGTACATCCACTTCCTGGTGGTTCAGTCCAAAATGAAGAACATCAAGTATGATGGAGGAGCTGAGACAGATCCACACTGGAGTCCAGAGAGCTGGAAGATGATTGAGTCTCTGGGAAAACTGGCTTTTGAGCAGCTGCAGAAAGGCAACCTGATCTTCTATGAATCAGACCTGACAGAGTGTGGCATCGATATCAGAGCAGCCTCAGTGTACTCAGGAGTGTTCACACAGGTCTTTAAAGAGGAGAGAGGGCTGTACCAGGACAAGGTGTTCTGCTTCGTCCACCTGAGTGTTCAGGAGTTTCTGGCTGCTCTTCATGTCCATCTGACATTCATCAAGTCTGGAGTCAATCTGCTGGCAGCAAAACAAACAACATCACAGCGGTCTGAAGTGATCAGAGGCAAATCAACACGTTTCTACCAGAGCGCTGTGGACGAGGCCTTAAAGAGTCCAAATGGACACCTGGACTTGTTCCTCCGCTTCCTCCTGGGTCTTTCACTGCAGACCACTAAGACTTTCCTACAAGGTCTGCTGACACAGACAGGAAGTAGCTCAAAGACCAATCCAAAAGCAGTCAAGTACATCAAGAAGAAGATCAGTGAGAATGTGTCTGCTGAGAGAAGCATCAATCTGTTCCACTGTCTGAATGAACTGAATGATCGTTCTCTAGTGGAGGAGATCCAACAGTACCTGAGATCAGGAAGTCTCTCAACAGATAAACTGTCTCCTGCTCAGTGGTCAGCTCTGGGCTTCATCTTACTGTCATCAGAAAAAGATCTGGACGTGTTTGACCTGAAGAAATACTCTGCTTCAGAGGAGTCTCTTCTGAGGCTGCTGCCAGTGGTCAAAGCCTCCAACAAAGCTCTGTAGGTGCACATAGAACTATCCAGATTAATGTAGTTTCATCTTTGCTCAATGAAGAAAAGTAATGTTTGCAATTATTTTACTCTGCTGATTCTTCTCCAGGTTGACTGACTGTAACCTCTCAGAGAGAAGCTGTGCAGCTCTGTCCTCAGTTCTCAGCTCCCAGTCCTCTAGTCTGAGAGATCTGGACCTGAGTCACAACGACCTGCAGGATTCAGGAGTGAAGCAGCTTTCTGCTGGACTGAAGAGTCGAAACTGTACACTGGAAACTCTGAGGTCAGTTTTATTTAAAACCCTAACCCAAGTAATCCAAGTTAATTTCCCTTCGGGGACAATAAAGTATCTATCTTTCGATCTATCTATCTATCTATCTATCTATAAAAGTCTAGTATAATGAAAAGAATAAGAGAAAATATACAACACAAATACTGTCATGTTCTGGGTGTGCAGGTGATATGATTAGGTGTATGTGTGTGTCATAATCTGCTGACCATGACATCATGTATGTTATAATGACGTGACTATTGTGCTTACATTGTTCTGATGGTAGAACAAGATAATTTAATTTATTGTATATAATCTGCTCTGCTCATCCTTTCACTAGATAATGTATTGATTATAATCTGACTATTTCCTCTGCTCTGGGCTCGCTGTGCCATCTCACGCTTGAGAAAGCAAGGAGTCCGTCTGCAGACGACTGATTAAACTAGAGAAAGACAACGAACGACTTTGTGCTTCTTGATAATAAATATTGCCAGAACAATCGCAAGCCATATATGCAGCGGATCCCGGTTCAAGTCCCAGCCGGCGGACCCTTCTGCATGTCCCCTCTCCCATAATGTCCTGTCTCTCTACTGTCAAATATAGTTGTCTATGCCAGAAAGTGTTCCGTATATGCAGTGATCGTCATTTAAAATTAAGAATATTAACTATCATCAAACATCAATAAATTTCTATTAAATCTTCTTACTGTCTTCAGAAATTCTGTCAAACAATATTTAACTTAAAAGAACTTTCTTCTATCAAAGTAAAAACAGAATTAGATTAAACTCTGAGCTTCAGCAGTTTCATACTCCAGCAGCGACATGTGCTTTCTCTCCTTCTACTAACCTAAAATGTATGTATGTAAAAGCCTGAAGGACAAAATCCTGTTTATTGAGTTGAGAATGTTTTTAAGCTCATTAGATGAAGTGTTGTGTGTGTTCAGTCTGTCAGGATGTCTGATCACAGAGGAAGGCTGTGCTTCTCTGGCCTCAGCTCTGAGCTGCAACCCCTCCCATCTGAGAGAGCTGGACCTGAGCTACAATCATCCAGGAGACTCAGGAGAGAAGCTTCTTTCTGCTGGACTGAAGGATCCACACTGGAGACTGGACACTCTCAGGTATGGACAGACAGGTGGACACTCTCAGGTATGGACAGACAGATGGACACTCTCAGGTATGGACAGACAGGTGGACAGTGTCAGGTATGGACAGACAGGTGGACACTCTCAGGCATGGACAGGTAGACACTCTCGGGTATGGACAGATGGACACTCTGAGGTATGGACAGACAGATGGACACTCTCAGGAATGGACAGATGGACAGACACTCTGACTAACTGAGGGACTGTGGTTCATGTTTAATGGTGGATATGAGTGAAGGTGTATGAAGCTGATTGTGTCTTTGTCTCTTCCTCCAGGATGGACCATGGTGGACCGCAGAGACTGAAACCTGGTGTGAGGAAGTGTGAGTGTGTTTTCAGTTTGATTCATGAGAACTTTGAGAAAAACTGGATGAAATAAGTACAAGAAGTGAAAAAAGATCAAAATGATGGAAAATGTGTTTAGTCAGAAATGGGCGTGGCCTAAACTGACATTTATCTTGAACCAATGAATCCATGAAACAGAAATGTCCTTCTGTTGGTCACAGTTCAGGAGTTAAAAGAGAAATGTTTTCTAAATGTCCACATGGTGGCGCTACCTGCTCCAAAATGTCCCTCATGTCTCTCCTGCAGATAAAGTTCATTCATTCATACTGACTTCAGCTGTTTGGAGCATTTGGACTAAAATGTGTTTGTAACAGACGACAGTTTGAGATGAAAATAACAGACTTGATGTGCAAAGACCTTCACTTTACACCAAACCTGATGAACAAACATGAATATTACTGAATATCACTGTCATGTTGACTGTTCATGTTCTAACTGAACTGTTCACTTACTCTGTATGTCCAAAGCTTTCAGTCACATCTCATGGTCTTCCTCAGTGATGGAGTGTCTCAGTTGTCATGGAGATGGTTTAAGTTTGAATGGTTTCAGTAAAGTAGTTAATAAATCAACAGATGATAAACTGCAGCTGTATTGTGTCTCGTTCTCTCCATCAGATGCCTGTGAACTGGAACTGGATCCAAACACAATGAACAGAAAACTCAAACTGTCTGATAACAACAGGAAGGTGACTGGTGTGAAGGAGTATCAGTCATATCCTGATCATCCAGACAGATTTGAATACTGGTGTCAGATGCTGTGTAGAAATGTTCTGACTGGTCGCTGTTACTGGGAGGTCAAGTGGAGAGGAGGAGTTTGTATTTCAGTGAGTTACAGAAGAATCAGAAGGAAAGGAGCCAGTTATGACTGTTTGTTTGGAGACAATGATCAGTCCTGGAGCCTGAGCTGCTGTGATGATGATGGTTACTCTGTCTGTCACAATAAGACAAAAACACCCATCTTCTCCTCCTCCTTCTCCTCCTCTGTCTCTAACAGAGTAGCAGTGTATGTGGACTGTCCTGCTGGCACTCTGTCCTTCTACAGAGTCTCCTCTGGTGCACTGATCCACCTCCACACCTTCAACACCACATTCACTGAACCTCTGTATGCTGGGTTTACAGTCTGGTCTGGTTCAGTCTCTCTGGTTCGTCTGTAGGAGGGAGAGTCTCTCTGTGTACTCTGTAGGAGGGAGAGTCTCTCTGGTTCCTCTGTAGGAGGGAGAGTCTCTCTGTGTCCTCTGTAGGAGGGAGAGTCTCTGTGTCCTCTATAGGAGGGAGAGTCTCTCTGGTTCCTCTGTAGGATGGAGAGTCTCTCTCTGGTTCCTCTGTAGGAGGGAGAGTCTCTCTGGTTCCTCTGTAGGAGGGAGAGACTCTCTGGTTCCTCTGTAGGAGGGAGAGTCTCTCTGGTTCCTCTGTAGGAGGGAGAGTCTCTCCTGTGGACAGAAACTCTGCTGACTGAAGATCAGCTGCTGAAATCAAACATCACACACACTCTGCACTGTGAAGCAGATCTGTCTCAGACTCAAACACTCAGTTATTTTTCCTTCTACATGATTCATTGATTAGTCTCAGTTGACTCTGCTGTTGTTACTGTCAGGATCCAATGAGCAGCATGCAGCTCTATTCATGTTTCAATCTAATAACATCTGTCCAGCTGTGGAAGCCCACAGTGTTTTTGTGCTTCTCACATGTATTTGATCTGATCATCAATAAAAACTATTCATGACGTTATTGTTGAAAGCATCCTCACTTTATGAAATTTTATAACCAGGTTCGGGAACATAAACCACACCTCATCTGCACTACTTAAGTCACACCCTATCTACTTTTTCCCCCTTCGTCTCATTTCGGATATGATCTGTGACAGAATACATTAACCGCATTCTTACCTTCGATCATCATGGACCAAGAGATCCTTCTTTCTTTTCTTTTATTTTAAGATTTGTTTTTTGGGCTATTTTTTGCCTTTATTTATTCAGTAACCGGCAGAGAGGCCGACAGGAAACAAGGAGAGAGAGAGGGGAATGACCTGCAGCATAGGTTCCTGGCCGGATTCGAACCAGGGACGCTGCAATTACATGGCATGCGCTCTAACCACTCGATCACCAGGGAGCTCCCAAGAGATCCTTCTTAACGCCTCAGACGATGACTCATTTGCCGACCTCCAGCAGACTCTCGCAGTCTGGTAGTCACGCCAGAAGTCCAGTCACTTCGGCAAGTTTCTAGGGGCTCAAGTCTCTCTTCTTCTGGCAACGCCTCAGTCATCTGGGATACACCTCGCAGCGACTCTAGGGGCAGATCTCACTGTTGGCGTTCAAGGGACGCCGTTCATCCTCGCCGCCTCTCTCCACCCTGCCGGAGATCCAGGAGCCTGGGCCACCGAGAAGTCACCGCGGCCAGCCACCAACTTCCTGATCATCACCAAGCTCCAAAAGTATCCGACTGGACTGTTGCTTGTCTCCCCTACAGTGGCCACTGCGACTCCACCCCCGATGGCATCAACTTCAGCCGCCCCGATTATACCTATGCTTGCGGCCCCTTTAAAAAAAAAAAATAATCTTCCCCCGTACCCACTGCACTTAGGCAACAAATCCTAGCTGGTAATTATGTCGACTTCGCACTTCCTCTCCACCTATCCATGAGCACTTCACACCTCCCCATGGAGCTGCAAATATCACTCGGCCCCGTCGAACTCCGGCAGCTTCTTCCCACCCGCTCTGAGGAGCTCAACCCCACCGAATTCACTTACTCCTTTTCTTTATTTTGCAACATGATCTGTTCAGCCTTCCCAGAGCTGGATGACTACTTATCCACAATCCTCAACCTTTCATTGCAATTTGGAGATAATGATTTTAAATACATCCCATGCTCTGTTCACATCCCAAGGCAGCCAGACTTTTTAAAAACAAATAAAAGCTCTTTTTAGGCCTGAGGTGGTTCAGAACGTGTCATTTTACCAACAAAGTTAACTTCAGATGTTTATTATTCTATTGTAACAACAGATGCATGTAAAACTTATCACATGACTTACATCTGTTTCCTATGTATTTTATTAGTATACAGAAATATATAAAGTACCACAGATCTTATAATCCGATAGAGATCAGAATAAATACTAAAGACTGACACTAAACATATTCACAGATCTAAAAGTATGAATGCATGTATTCAAACACATGACTTACTCTCTTATCTATATGCACAACATACAAAAAATATATTTTACAAAGAACAAAGAAAATGTTTTATAAATGATACTGAGATTTGGTGGTTTATTTCAACCAATTATTCTTTTTATATCTCCCTCTTAACCTTTGTGTCGTCCTCCCGGGTCAAATTGACTCCGTCTGTTTTTACTGTTCCTTCCTTCCTTCCTTCCTCTCTGCCTTCTTTTCTTTCTTCCCTCCTTTCCTTCCTTCCTTCCATCTTCCTCCCTTCTTTCCTTCTTTCTTCCTCCCTTCCATTCTTCCTTCTTTCCTTCCTTCCCCCTTTCCTTCCATTCTTCCTTCTTTCCTTCCTTCCCCCTTTCCTTCCTTCCATCTTCCTCCCTTCTTTCTTCCTCCCTTCCTCCTTTCCTTCTTTCTTCCTCCCTTCCATTCTTCCATCTTTCCTTCCTTTCCCCCTTTCCTTCCTTCTTCCTCCCTTCCTTCCTTCCTCCCTTGACTCAAGGACAACAGGAGAGTTAATTCATTACAAAATGTAAAAGTCAATTACTTAATTAATTTTATTTTATTATTATTTATTTTAACTCATTGACAAAAACCTCTGTGGCAGCTAAGCATGAGTTTTTAATATATCACCCTTTAAGGTATAGAAACATACTGATGGAGAGCTAGTGCAATATTAAAATCATGTTTGTTATATTAAATTCAACCGTGTTCAAACCTTCCTCTCATTATCAACAGACTAAACTCAGCCCAGCTACCTGCAGCTCTGCCTCTCCCTGCACCACCACTAGCCTCCAGTATTTAGTGTCAAATCGCTTTTGTCCGTTACTGGAAAGTGCGCCATATTCTAGTAATGTTAATACTAACAACATTTACCAGAAAATATAATTATCCTCCTGGACAAAATTATTACCAACTCGCATTTCCTAAACTTCTCACATGCTTTCATTTCAATAAATGTTCAAATGATCCAAAATATTTCAGCAAAAATCAAAGTTTAGAGAAAAGGTCCATCTCTAATATGAAGCAGTGGACAAGAACACACAGACAGACTAACT
>JAJDFG010000304.1:37500-55000 GCA_021039105.1 Scomber colias | reverse complement strand
AAACAAGCCGTCTGGATCTTCTGGCCGCAGTCGTGGAGGCCCATGTGACGCAGCATCATCACGGCGCTCAGCAGCAGAGCGGTGGGGTTCGCCATGTCCAGACCGGCGATGTCAGGGGCCGTACCGTGCACCTGCAGCACACACACACACACACACACACACACACACTGTTACTACCGCACCTGATCGGGATTCGAACCGGGGTTGGCTGCGTATATGGCATGCACTCTAACCACTCGCCCACCTGCGTGCCGGTGCTATGACTTTTGGTGTTGAAATTCCAAAGTTTCCCAAAGTTATTCCCAAAAAACCGTGAGATTTCTCCATTGGAAATGAATGGGAAGTTTTTGAAAAACCCCAAAAATTTCACCTGTTTTCAGAGTCATGTAGCTCTCTCATACGTGCACGTAGAAATGTGATTCAAACTTTAAAACGGAGGAAAACTTGTCCTCTCTGGAAAAATACCACACAGTTTTTACATAACATGTAAACTTTTCAAACTATGAGCAGTCAAACGAGGAGTGGAAATCACTTTTTCTACAAAGTTCGAGTGGAAGCGGCAGTTAGCTAGAGTGTGAGAACCAGTAAAACATAACCTTAATTTTTATTTTTAACTCGAGCTCACGGCCAAACCGTAAAAAGGAGACAAATAATTTTTGGTCAAAATGTAGACATACGTGTTGGGATTCATAAAATGTGACGTTGACAGGCGGGGTCTGCACAAAATTTAAACGGGGGGGCAGAGACCGGCAGCAACACCTGTCCCACTCCCCACTGACTCTAATGTAATCGTCTTTTTTCAAAAGAATCTCAGTCTGTGTTCGCACTGAGCTTACTCGCTCATTTTAAGGAATATCTGAATAAAATAAACACTGTCAGAATCTGCCGGCTTCTGTGTCTCTCACAGTGTTTTCAGTTTTTGGACAGGAGTTACGGTTTTCTCACAGTTTGCAATTGTTCGGGACCTTGTCAGAAGCCAAATTCTTCTGAATTTTCAGAATTTATTCCAAGCAGATCCTCAAATCGCCGTAGCAACCGCAGGGCCTTAGCTGCCCTTAGCAACCGCAGGGCCTTAGCTGCCCTTAGCAACCGCAGGGCCTTAGCTGCCCTTAGCAACCGCAGGGCCTTAGCTGACCTTAGCAACCACAGGGCCTTAGCTGACCTTAGCAACCTGTCGCTGGGCAGAAACTGAGCTACTTTTTTGTGATTGTCTAATTCTTCCTGTCTGTCTGTTTTGCCAGTTAACCGAGCTAATTAATTTGAATGGAGTGATTAATTCATGTTTACTGTGGACAAAATAATAAATAAATCTACTCTCTTAATGATAAGATTTACTTAATAATTTCTAGGGATGTCAAACGATTAATTTTTTAAATCGAGATTAATCTCGTTTGACACAGGTTGCATTTTACTTTTGACTTGTCAACTGAAGCGTCTGGAAGTGTTTTAAAGTTAAACAAGCCGTTCAAAAGTCCAGTAGCTCTCTTGCTTTCCATCAGCGCGGTAGGTTTACTGCAGGAGGCCACTTCAAAGCATAGCGCTACAGCTAGAGGAGCCGTCTACGGGGGAGTAGAAGGGACAAAAAGGCTTGCAACATTAAAATGCCATTAAAAAAAAAATAACGCGTTATGGATTGCATTAATCTAATCGCGATTAACACGTTAACGCTGACAGCCCTAATAATTTCATAACAGTGATGTTCCTGTCTGTGGAAAAAATGAAGTAGACTTTAATTAATAAAGACCCGTGGCACTCAAAATTTCCCTGGAATTTTCTTGCTAGTTATTACACTGACTGTTCATATTCAATACGAGAAAAACAAACCGATTCAAATATGGCGACTCCGTTTGATCCGATGTTCCCGCTGGGAGTAACGCCGAGTCCTCCGATGAGTCCGGCACACAGATCACTGCAACACACATCACATGACCCATCACATGACTGATCACACGACTCATCACTGATCACATGACTCATCACTCATCACATGACTGATCACTCGACTCATCACATGACTCATCACATGACTCATCACATGACTCATCACATGACCGATATTAACGTAGTAGGAACTGACCTGAGAATGTCTCCGTACAGGTTGGGCATCACCAGCACGTCAAACTGAGTCGGATCCTGAACCATCTGAAGACCAGAACCACAAACACACTCAGTACAGTAAAGGTTCGGGTCGGGTCGGGTTGGGTTGAGGTCAATAATATGAACTTACATTGAGACACACAGTGTCGAGGTACATCTCAGTGAACTTCACGTCTTTGTAGTTTTCGGCCACTTCGCGACATTTTCTCAGAAACAGACCGTCTGACATCCGCCTGGACAGACGACACGTTATCAGAAATCATGTTTATAATAAAGAATAGTGTATATACGCGCACACACACACACACACACACACACACACACACACACACACACACACATATATATGAAATAAAGAATAACGTATATAATAAAGAACAGAGTACGGATGAAGACACTGACATGATGTTGGCTTTGTGGACGGCCGTCACGCTGGTTCTTTTGTTGTTTCTGGCGTATTCGAAGGCGTATTCAGCGATGCGTCTGCTAGCGTTCTCTGTGATCAGTTTGATGCTCTGAACAACACCGTCTACGATCTGTAAGAGAACCCAACACAAACATCGGTAACATGTTACGATCTGTAAGAGAACCCAACAAAAACATCGGTAACATTTTACGATCTATGAGAGAACCCAACATAAACAACGGTAACATGTTACGATCTATGAGAGAACCCAACACAAACAACGGTAACATGTTACGATCTATGAGAGAACCCAACATAAACAACGGTAACATGTTACGATCTATAAGAGAACCCAACACAAACAACGGTAACATGTTACGATCTATGAGAGAACCCAACACAAACAACGGTAACATGTTACGATCTATGAGAGAACCCAACATAAACAACGGTAACATGTTACGATCTATGAGAGAACCCAACATAAACAACGGTAACGTTACGATCTATAAGAGAACCCAACATAAACAACGGTAACATGTTACGATCTACAAGAGAACCCAACATAAACAACGGTAACATGTTACGATCTGTAAGAGAACCCAACACAAACATCGGTAACATGTTACGATCTATGAGAGAACCCAACACAAACATCGGTAACATGTTACGATCTATAAGAGAACCCAACATAAACAACGGTAACATGTTACGATCTATGAGAGAACCCAACATAAACAACGGTAACATGTTACGATCTATGAGAGAAACCAACACAAACATCGGTAACATGTTACGATCTATAAGAACCCAACATAAACAACGGTAACATGTTACGATCTATGAGAGAACCTAACATAAACAACGGTAACATGTTACGATCTATGAGAACCTAACATAAACAACGGTAACATGTTACGATCTATGAGAGAACCCAACATAAACAACGGTAACATGTTACGATCTATGAGAGAACCCAACATAAACAATGGTAACATGTTACGATCTATGACAGAACCTAACATAAACAACGGTAACATGTTACGATCTATGAGAACCCAACATAAACAACGGTAACATGTTACGATCTATGAGAACCTAACATAAACAACGGTAACATGTTACGATCTATGAGAGAACCCAACATAAACAACGGTAACATGTTACGATCTATGAGAGAACCCAACATAAACAACGGTAACATGTTACGATCTATAAGAGAACCCAACATAAACAACGGTAACATTACGATCTATAAGAGAACCCAACATAAACAACGGTAACATGTTACGATCTATAAGAGAACCCAACATAAACATCGGTAACATGTTACGATCTATGAGAACCCAACATAAACAACAGTAACATGTTACGATCTATAAGAGAACCCAACACAAACAACGGTAACATGTTACGATCTATGAGAGAACCCAACACAAACAACGGTAACATATTACAATCTATGAGAGAACCCAACATAAACAACGGTAACATGTTACGATCTATGAGAGAACCCAACATAAACAACGGTAACATGTTACGATCTGTAAGAGAACCCAACATAAACAACGGTAACATGTTACGATCTGTAAGAGAACCCAACATAAACTACTGTTACGATCTATAAGAGAACCCAACATAAACAACAGTAACATGTTACGATCCATGAGAGAACCCAACATAAACAACAGTAACATGTTACGATCTTTGAGAGAACCCAACATAAACAACGGTAACATGTTACGATCTATGAGAGAACCCAACATAAACAACGGTAACATGTTACGATCTATGAGAGAACCCAGATGAACTCTGAAGTAGGGCTGGGCGATAAAACGATAACGATATGTATCTCGATAGACACGTACTCGATATCAATAGAAAATGTGTTCGATAGAACGTTTCGATAGAATTTTTTTTTTCTCAAGACACCGGCATAAATTTAGCCAGAGCGCTCTCTCTGGTTATGGGTTTAAATCGTTGCACAGCAAGCTTGGTTGCATGAGCAAAGGCACTTGTCATCTGGTGCCTAGCAACGAATGAGCAGTGACACGCTAATAGCCAATCATCTAACAGTATCAAGTTTGGTTGTGCCAGCCATCTCGTTGTCTCGTGGTTGTGTGTTTTTCCTAAAACAGCGTTGGAGAAAGCAAAGATGAGTGCACCAACGAGCGAGGAAATTGTGAATAAATCCGGAAAGGTCAGCTCGCCAGTATGGGAGTTTTTTGGATATTATAAGTCCGATCGTAGTCAGACAAATGTTGTCTGCAAGTTATGCAAGACCGTGGTCCCCACCAAGACTGGTAATACCACCAATTTGTTTTACCATCTTAGCCGCGCTCATCCTTTGGAACACAGCCGCATCAAACAACCACAATCAACAAAACAAAAACAGCAGACCACCATGGAGAGGTACTCAACATCAGTGCCTTATGACAAGTCATCTAAACGCTATAAAGATATCAGTCAGGCAGTCACTTATCACATAGCTAAGGACATGCTTCCACTCAGTACCGTGGAGAGACCGGGTTTTAAAAACCTACTTCACGTGCTTGACCCACGATATGTTCTTCCTGGGCGAAAATACTTCTCAAAAACTGCCATTCCCCAAATGTACCGGTTGTGCAAAGACTCCGTGCAAAAGGAAATATTGGAAGCAAAGTACTTTGCCACAACATCCGACCTGTGGTCAAGCCGTACGTCGGAGCCATACATTAGCCTGACAGTTCATTTTGTAGATGTGGAGTGGAAATTACAAACACGATGCCTTGAAACGGCATATTTTCCCGAAGACCATACAGGAGAACTAATTGCAGAAGGGCTGAAAGAGGCACTGCTGTCCTGGGGTCTGATTGAGAAAAAAATGGTGTGCATCACCACAGACAGTGGTGCAAATGTGGTGAAGGCGACTTCACTCAACAACTGGACAAGGCTACAATGTTTTGGCCATCGTTTGCATTCTGCAATTGGTGAGTAGCATTGTCATTTTGATGGTATCATCCATCCGTGTTGGTTACTGGATTGATTTTGTTAGCTAATACATTATTATTATTATTATTATTATTATCATTATTATTATCATTATCATTATTATTATCATTATTATTATTATTATTATTATTCCTGAAAGCAGCTTTACACTAATTTACTGAACCTCATCTATTATCTGTAATTTATGCTGTCATTGATTTTCTACAGGTGCTGCAGGAAAGGATAAAAGAGTGGACAGGGCTGTAGGTGTTTGCAAGAAAGTGGTCTCTGCCTTTTCTTACTCATGGAAGAAAAAGAGTGCACTCTCCAAAGCACAGGAACGTCTCCATCTTCCCACACACCAGCTGATCACAGAGTCACTAACCAGATGGGGCTCAAGGCAGAGGATGGTGGCAAGGGTCCTAGAGCAACAAAAGGCCATTACTGAAGTTCTGTCTGCAGACAAAAACACCAGGCACCTGATCCCAACTTGGCAGGACATTGATGTCCTTGAGTCTATGAATGCAGCCTTGACTCCTCTCCTGGAGTTCACAGACTCCCTTTCGGGTGAGTCATATGTGACCGTCTCTTATGTGAAACCTGTGCTCCACCTGTTCCGCTCCAATTTGCTTGAAGTAAATGAGGGGGACACTCAGCTCACAAAAGAGATGAAGACAAAAATAATGGCCTATCTTGATGAGAAGTATGCAGACCCTGACACAGATGATCTCCTTGACATGGCTACCTTGATGGACCCCAGGTTTAAAGTCCAGTACATCAGACCAGAGAAGGTAGGGGCCATTAAAATGAGAGCAGTGTCTGAGGTTATGAAGGAAGGCCAATGCCAGTCACTGGCAGGGCCTTCTGAGGGAGCAGCAGATCAAGGTGCAGAAGGTGGAGCTGCGGCTGCGGCTGCGGCTACACCACCTCTACCACTGGGCGTGAAGAAGCAACGCAAGTCATTGGGGAGCTTCTTCAAAAAGCAGAGTCAAGAAGAAGTTGACCTGTCTGATGAACAACAAGTGGAGAGTGAGCTGGAAACGTACCTGAGGTGCCCTGATGCAGACAGTGAGGCTGAACCCCTGGACTGGTGGAGGCTCCATGAACACAACTTCCCCAGATTGTCTCAACTGGCAAAAAAGTACTTGTGCATCCCAGCCACCAGTACCCCCTCAGAAAGAATTTTTAGTACTGGGGGTAATATTGTTACATGCACCAGGGCAGCTTTAAAACCAGAGAAGGTCAACCAGCTGGTGTTCTTAGCACAAAACCTTGAGCTAAAATAAATAGTTCAGATGTTACGGGTGTATAAGTCTACCTCAGTTTTACTTTAATTTATTTTATGTTTATAAAATACTGCATATATTTTTTTTAATGTTATTGTTATTAACATTTTTGCACTAAACTTGCAGTAGAAAATATTGTTCTTCTCATATCAGGTTTTGCTATGTTTACACATGTTTGCTATGTTTACACGTTTGCTATGTTTACACATGTTTGCTTCATTTGCACAGGTTTGCTATGCACATGTTTTTATAACACTTAATAAAAAGCACTTTATTATTGATAATTGTTCAGTTTTCAACTGTGATTTTAACATTGAACATATGTGTTGACATGCATTTTTCCTAAATGCTTATTGCCTACAATTAGAGTAAGGATTAAATAGGTCATACAATATTTCAATAATTATCGATATCGACCAATATGAAACACTTATATCGTGATAGAGATTTCAGCCATATCGCCCAGCCCTACTCTGAAGTATTGATCTCTGACGTATTGATTAATGTCCTGGTGTGATCAGCTGTGCGTTCACTCACCACGTGTTCGATGCCGCTGTACTCTCCCTCCGTGTTCTCCCGGATGGTGACCAGGTCCACGTCGGTGTACGGAGTCTTGTAGCCCTCGATGGAGATGCAAGGTCGCACGTTGGCGTAAAGGTCAAAGGTCTTCCTGAGCAGCAGATTCATGGAGGGATGACCTGCTGCGATCGGAGTCTTCAGAGGTCCTGAAGGAGGGAAGAGCTCTGAGTTAATAACCTAGTGATTCATTATAGATAGTAATGCTGTGTATGTGTGTGTGTGTGTTAGTGTGTGTGTGTGTGTGTGTGTGTGTGTGTATATTAGTGTGTGTGTGTTACCTTTGAGTCCTATCTTGCTTCGGTCCATTGACTCTTTGGCATCAGGAGGAATCATCCAGCGTCCTCCTGGTCCCTTTATAGCCGTCACGTTTCTCTCCTCCCATCTGATCGGAGCCTCAACGCAAAAATAACAACTTTAAATCAGCTGCTGACACTCACAGCACTTCCTGTTCCTCTCTGACAGCACTTCCTGTTCCTCTCTGATGTCATCACTCACTTTAGCTGCCTCGAAGATCTTCATGACGGCGGCCGAGATCTCCGGTCCGATCCCATCGCCAGGAATCAGAGTGACAGTCTGCATCTGTATAGTCCAAACATCATGAGACACAGTTAGCAGCAGCTCTGGAATCAATCAACCAACCAACCAACCAACCAATCAATCAATCTTTATTTATAAAGCGCCAAATCACAACAAAGTCATGTGAAGGCTCTTTCCACATAGAGCAGGTCTAAACCGAACTCTTCAGGTTTCATTTAAAGAGACCCAACATTCCCATCCAACATTACTCTGCAGAGTAAATATGAATATGAATATGAATATATATATATATATATATATATATATATATTAAATTATATAGTATGTATCTCACCCCTCTGGAGAAGGACGCTGCAGACAGAGCCGGTCTGCGGACCGCCTGAGACAGCTGGAGACATGGAGCTCAACGTTACTCAACATTTATACAGTTATACATTTACACAGCATTAAATCACAGAAGTTATCTGAAGATCACTTTAACAGAAACACTGACGATCAGAACGAGGAGCTGACGAGTTTCACTGATAATAATAATAATTAAAGCTGCAAGCAGCGATGAACGGGCCCAAGCTCCCCGCCACGCCACGCCCCGCCTCGCCACGCCCCGCTCCCCCACGCCACGACTGATTAATATCAACACTAACAGAAACATCATTCATCAGAGCGGAGACGCAACTAGAACATACTAGTGTAGAACATATAACTAGTGTAGAACATATAACTAGTGTAGAACATTACTAGTGTGGTACATAACTAGTGTAGAACATAACTACTGTGGAACATGACTAGTGTGGAACACGACTAGTGTAGAACACGACTACTGTGGAACACGACTAGTGTAGAACACGACTAATGTAGAACATGAATAGTGTAGAACATGACTAGTGTGGTACATAACTAGCGTGGAACATGACTAGTGTGGAACATGACTAGTGTAGAACACGACTAGTGTAGAACACGACTAGTGTAGAACAGGACTAGTGTAGAACATATAATTAGTGTAGAACATATAATTAGTGTAGAACATAACTAGTGTGGAACATGACTAGTGTAGAACATATAACTAGTGTAGAACATATAATTAGTGTAGAACATAACTAGTGTGGAACATGACTAGTGTAGAACATATAACTAGTGTAGAACATAACTACTGTAGAACACGACTACTGTGGAACACGACTAGTGTGGAACTTGACTAGTGTAGAACAGGACTAGTGTAGAACATATAACTAGTGTAGAACAGGACTAGTGTAGAACAGGACTAGTGTAGAACAGGACTAGTGTAGAACAGGACTAGTGTAGAACAGGACTAGTGTGGAACAGGACTAGTATAGAACAGGACTAGTATAGAACAGGACTAGTGTAGAACAGGACTAGTGTAGAACAGGACTAGTGTAGAACAGGACTAGTGTGGAACAGGACTAGTATAGAACAGGACTAGTATAGAACAGGACTAGTGTAGAACAGGACTAGTGTAGAACAGGACTAGTGTAGAACAGGACTAGTGTGGAACAGGACTAGTATAGAACAGGACTAGTATAGAACAGGACTAGTGTAGAACAGGACTAGTGTAGAACAGGACTAGTGTGGAACAGGACTAGTATAGAACAGGACTAGTATAGAACAGGACTAGTATAGAACAGGACTAGTGTGGAACAGGACTAGTGTGGAACATGACTAGTGTAGAACAGGACTAGTGTAGAACAGGACTAGTGTAGAACAGGACTAGTGTAGAACATGACTAGTGTAGAACATAACTAGTATAATATTTAAACTAGTCAGCATTGAGCCTTTAAACAGTTAATATGAAATGAACGGTAATGAGCAGTTAGCTGTCATCAAGCTGAAGGACGGACACACACGTACACGTACGTACACACACACACACACACACACACACACACACACACACACACACACACACACACACACACACACACACACACACACACACACACACACACACAGATCTAAACCCATTTCTTCCTCTCGGTCTGTTTTAACGGTTTTATCCTCCATTACTAACCAGTGACCTCCACGCGCTGCCCGCCATGCTGTTGAGGAAGAAGCTTCAAAGATCCTCTCCGAGTGAGAGAGCGCTCACTCTGCTGTACTGCCGGGGACGAGCCTGGACAAAGATCCTCTGAGTCAAAGAGCGCTCACTCTGCTCCTTTACCGGGGACGAGCCTGGACAAAGATCCTCTCTGAGTTTGAGCTCTCACTCTGCTCTGCTGCCGGGACGAGCCAGCCAAAGATCCTCTCTGAGCTAGAGAGCTCTCACTCTGTAGACGCTTCTCCATTTCACATACAGTTTGATCATCATGCATGCATCATAATAACCTCAGTCAGGGTTTTTTTTTAACAAATTTAAAAAAAAAAAAAAATCTCTTCAGGCATGAAAAAAATTCTACAACCAAAATCATGACTGCAGGTTTAGTGGTGATGTGTGGAGGGTGTTCTAGTGTCTCTGCATCAACATCCTTCATCTTCCACTGCAGGGAGCACTGTGCATGAAAGGGTTAAATATCCAATCAGAGGCTTGGATGTAACTCAATAGCAGGCTTTACGAGCAGTACCTGAAGGCAGCGTGCTGGCCCCCCCCCCCTCCTCTTCCTCCTCTGTCCGGCAACAGCTTCCTCTGAGCGGCTGGTGTCTGGCTGTTTGTTACAGGCTGGTGAGGAGGTGCTGGTGAGGAGGTGCTGGCTGTTTGTTGCAGGCTGGTGAGGAGGTGCTGGCTGTTTGTTGCAGGCTGGTGAGGAGGTGCTGGTGAGGAGGTGCTGGCTGTTTGTTGCAGGCTGGTGAGGAGGTGCTGGTGAGGAGGTGCTGGCTGTTTGTTGCAGGCTGGTGAGGAGGTGCTGGTGAGGAGGTGCTGGCTGTTTGTTGCAGGCTGGTGAGGAGGTGCTGGTGAGGAGGTGCTGGCTGTTTGTTGCAGGCTGGTGAGGAGGTGATGGGAGGAGGAGCAGCAGGATGGGAAACAAGCAGACAACCTTCACCGAGGAGCAGCTGGAGGCGTTTCAGGTGATGCTTTTAAATCCCGACGTGATCCTGTTAGCGTAGAGCAGCAGAGCTAACCCAGCAGCAGACCACTGTAATGATCAGCAGATTATAGATTATAGATTATAGATTATAGATTACAGATCAGATATTAAACATTAAGACAGAAAACAGTAGATGTGAGGATGAGACTGCATCCTGTCTGTGTGACTGATGCTGAGAAAGTAGATCCCTGATCCCTTTTCAATGTGCTTCTCTCCTCTCCTTCCTCTCTCTCCTTCCTCTCTCTCCTCTCCTTGCTCTCTCTCCTTCCTCTCTCTCCTCTCCTTCTTCTCTCTCCTCTTCCTCTCTCTCCTCTACTCCAACCATCTCTCCACTGTCACCAAGTGCTGCTCATGTGGGAATGTTGGGTCTCTTTAAAGTTAAAACCTGAAGAGTTGGGTTTAGACCTGCTCTATGTGGAAAGAGCCTTCACATGACTCTGTTGTGATTTGGAGCTTTATAAATAAAGATTGACTGATTCCTGATCCTAATGTGACTCTCTGTCGTCTGTCTGCAGGATTGTACCTTCTTCACCCGCAAGGAGATCCTGAGGTGAGTCTACATGCATCTACACACATCTGCACACATCTACACACATCTGCAGGTAGGGGAGCTGCTGCTGCAGGTAGGGGGAGCTGCAGGTAGGAGGAGCTGCAGCTAAGGGGAGCTGCAGGTGGAGGAGCTGCAGGTAGAAGGAGCTGCAGGTAGGAGGAGCTGCAGGGAGGGGAGCTGCAGGTAGAAGGAGCTGCAGGTAGAAGGAGCTGCAGGTAGGAGGAGCTGCAGCTAAGGGGAGCTGCAGGTGGAGGAGCTGCAGGTAGGGGAGCTGCTGCTGCAGGTGGAGGAGCTGCAGGTAGGAGGAGCTGCAGGTAGGAGGAGCTGCAGGTAGGGGGAGCTGCAGGTGGAGGAGCTGCAGGTAGGGGGAGCTGCAGGTGGAGGAGCTGCAGGTAGGGGGAGCTGCAGCAGGAAACCTCTGCTGCTGCAGCTCAACAAAGCTGCAGATAAACTCTCCATCACAGCTGCAACCGTTGTTGTCATGGAAACAGTGATCAGCTTTAACTGCTGTCTGAGGACAGACAGCGAGTCTGTCAGAGCATCAGGTTCATGTTCTCTGCTGTGATTCTGCTTTATAACTTTATCATTATGTTAGTTTATGGAACACGAGCAACAGCTGTACGATAAACAGTAAAAGTCCTGTAATATAAATACATATATATGTGCTGCCTTCAGGTTCTCTGTGCTGCCTTCAGGTTCTCTGTGCTGCCTTCAGGTTCACTGTGCTGCCTTCAGGTTCACTGTGCTGCCTTCAGGTTCACTGTGCTGCCTTCAGGTTCTCTGTGCTGCCTTCAGGTTCACCGTGTTGCCTTCAGGTTCACTGTGCTGCCTTTAGGTTCTCTGTGCTGCCTTCAGGTTCTCTGTGCTGCCTTCAGGTTCACTGCGCTGCCTTCAGGTTCACTGTGCTGCCTTCAGGTTGTCTGTGCTGCCTTCAGGTTCACTGTGCTGCCTTCAGGTTCACTGCGCTGCCTTCAGGTTCACTGTGCTGCCTTCAGGTTCACTGCGCTGCTTTGTGTGACTGAACTCTGAGTTTTAATAAATAATATATTCATATTTACAATCAGGAGAGACGACACACTAACAGATGAATCACATGTTAACAGCTGCTGTGGACCTCTAGTGGACATGAGCTGAACTGCAGTCTGCTTCATTTAAACCTTGATGACCTCACAGTGATGACCTCACAGTGACCTCACAGTGATGACCTCACAGTGACCTCACAGTGATGACCTCACAGTGATGACCTCACCGTGACATCACAGTGATGACCTCACAGTGACCTCACAGTGATGACCTCACTTCCTCTCTGCAGGTTACACAGCAGGTATCGTGAGCTGGCTCCACATCTGGTTCCTCTGGATTACACCAACAGCCCCGAAATCAGGGTTCCTCTGACGCTCATCAACACCATGCCGGAGCTCAAGGTCTGACCTACACCATCCTGCACCATCCTACATCATCCTACACCATCCTACATCATCCTACACCCTCCTACACCCTCCTGCACCATCCTGCACCCTCCTATATCCTACTACACCATCCTCCACCATCCTGCACCATCCTATACCCTCCTACACCATCCTCCACCATCCTGCACCATCCTATACCCTCCTACATCATCCTACACCATCCTGCACCATCCTGCACCCTCCTATACCCTACTACACCATCCTACACCATCCTGCACCCTCCTACATCATCCTACATCATCCTACACCATCCTGCACCATCCTATACCCTACTACACCCTCCTACACCATCCTGCACCCTCCTATACCCTACTACACCATCCTACACCATCCTGCACCCTCCTATACCCTACTACACCATCCTGCACCCTCCTACATCATCCTACATCATCCTACACCATCCTACACCATCCTGCACCCTCCTATACCCAACTACACCATCCTACACCCTCCTACACCCTCTTAAACCCTCCTTCACCCTCCTACACCATCATACACCATCCTATACCCTCCTACACCCTCCTACACCATCCTACACCTGCATATATAAATAAATGAGCGTTCCCTGACAGGAGAACCCGTTCCGGGACCGGATCGTGGAGACGTTCTCCGAGGACGGACAGGGGAACCTGACCTTCAACGACTTTGTGGACATGTTCTCTGCTCTGTGTGAAACTTCACCGAGAGAACTGAAGACCATCCACGCCTTCAAGATCTACGGTGTGTGTGTCTGTGTGTGTGTGTGTGTGTGTGTGTGTGTGTGTGTGTGTGTGTGTGTCAGGTCTCTAATGAACTGGTTCTGGTTCTGGTTCTGGTCCAGACTTTAACAGGGACAGCTTCATCTGTAAGGAGGATCTGAGGAAGACTCTGAACAAGCTGACGAAGGGCGAGCTGACGGCGGAGGAAGTGACGCTGGTTTGTGATAAAGCCATCGAGGAAGCCGACCTGGACGGAGACAGCAAGCTCTCCTTCTCCGACTTCGAGAACATGATCTCCAAAGCTCCAGACTTCCTCAGGTACTCCCTAACCCCCTTACCCTTACCCTAACCCTCCAGACTTCCTCAGGTACCCCCTTACCCTTACCCTAACCCTCCAGACTTCCTCAGGTTCTCCCTAATCCCCTAACCCTAACCCCCCTTACCCCCCAACCCTAACCCTAACCCTCACAGCCGGGACCAACACATGAACATGAACCATTAATGATGTTTTTACACTTTATAATAAACTGTTGGAGAAAGTTACCGTTAAAGTAATAGATTACATTACCAAGTTACTACCTCTAAAAGTTACTAGTTCCATAATAATGTTTCCAGTAGTAAAATAAATAATTATTTTATTGAATGAATTTCTTCTTCTTCTGCTCTTCAGTAACTTCCACGTTCGAATATGAGACGTCGTCTTCACAGCAGCTGAGATCCTGACCCGCTTCCTGATCCAACAGGTGTTCTTCCTCCAGACTCCACCCGAACCTGGACCTGGACCTGGACATGGACATGGACCTGGACCTAGACCTAGACCTGGACATGGACCTGGACATGGACCTGGACATGGACCTGGACCTGAACCTTAGTCCCACCTGGACACAGTGCCTGTCCTTTCTATCTCTGGCGGAGGGTCTTCCTCCAGCAGAACCTGGTCTGGCTGCACCGTTCTTTAGATTTCAGTGGAACCTGAACTGTTCTGAGGAGGACCAGCTCGTTTTACAGGAGGAGGGTTCCTGCTGCTGTCTGAGGATCCAGGACAGACGGAGGCTTTTCTGACTTCAGTGCTTTGCAGGAAGGCCTCCCACGGACAGACAGGAAGTAGTTTTTAAAGCACAGATTTAAAGAGCTATGCAATCTTTCTTCATGGAGTGCATGTTGTAACCTGCTTGTAGCTGGTGTGTATTGGTACGTGTAGTTTAGTGAAGCATCATGACAATCATAGTGAACTGTAGTTCAGGTGATGAAGGGCTCTCTGTTATAAAACAGCTGTTAACGTTCAACACGATGAAATAAAAGACTTTTCTCTGCTGCTCCGTGAAGCTTCTTCATCGACAGGATCACATGAAGCTGTTTAAGTCTTTAAAAGAAGAATTCAGGTTTTAATCAATGCAACATTAAACACGTAGTAGCCCCCTGAGCTGCTACCTTATCATGGTGGAGGGGTTTGCGTGTCCCAATGACCCCAGGAGCTCCATTGTCGGGGCTTTATGCTCCTGGTAGGGTCTCCCATGGCAAACAGGTCCGGGGGGAGGGGCCAGACAAAAGGTAGCTCAGAAAACCCCAATGACGAACAAGACAATTGGTTTTTCGTGTCCCTTGCCCGGACGCGCCTTCCGGTAAGGAAGCAGGGTCTGGGGGCTCGGGTGTGGGCTCTCCTATCTCTGGGGTGGAGGTCGCCGAGGTGGTTAAAAAGCTCCTCGGTGGCAGGGCCCGGGGGTGGATGAGATCCGCCCCGAGTTCCTCAAGGCCCTGGATGTTGTGGGGCTGTCATGGTTGACACGACTCTGCAGCATCGCGTGGACATCGGGGGCAGTGCCTCTGGATTGGCAGACTGGGGTGGTGGTCCCTCTTTTTAAGAAGGGGGACCGGAGGGTGTGTTCCAACTATAATACTGCAGTACTTTTACTGTAATACTGCATACTACATCACTATAATACTGCAGTACTTTTACTGTAATACTGCATACTACATCACTATAATACTGCAGTACTTTTACTGTAATACTGCATACTACATCACTATAATACTGCAGTACTTTTACTGTAATACTACATACTACACCACTATAATACTGCAGTACTTTTACTGTAATACTGCATACTACATCACTATAATACTGCAGTACTTTTACTGTAATACTGCATACTACATCACTATAATACTGCAGTACTTTTACTGTAATACTGCATACTACATCACTATAATACTGCAGTACTTTTACTGTAATACTGCATACTACATCACTATAATACTGCAGTACTTTTACTGTAATACTGCATACTACATCACTATAATACTGCAGTACTTTTACTGTAATACTGCATACTACATCACTATAATACTGCAGTACTTTTACTGTAATACTGCATACTACATCACTATAATACTGCAGTACTTTTACTGTAATACTACATACTACATCACTATAATACTGCAGTACTTTTACTGTAATACTGCATACTACATCACTATAATACTGCAGTACTTTTACTGTAATACTGCATACTACATCACTATAATACTGCAGTACTTTTACTGTAATACTGCATACTACATCACTATAATACTGCAGTACTTTTACTGTAATACTGCATACTACATCACTATAATACTGCAGTACTTTTACTGTAATACTACATACTACATCACTATAATACTGCAGTACTTTTACTGTAATACTGCATACTACATCACTATAATACTGCAGTACTTTTACTGTAATACTGCATACTACATCACTATAATACTGCAGTACTTTTACTGTAGTACTACATACTACATCACTATAATACTGCAGTACTTTTACTGTAATACTACATACTACATCACTATAATACTGCAGTACTTTTACTGTAATACTGCATACTACATCACTATAATACTGCAGTACTTTTACTGTAATACTGCATACTACATCACTATAATACTGCAGTACTTTTACTGTAATACTGCATACTACATCACTATAATACTGCAGTACTTTTACTGTAATACTGCATACTACATCACTATAATACTGCAGTACTTTTACTGTAATACTACATACTACATCACTATAATACTGCAGTACTTTTACTGTAATACTGCATACTACATCACTATAATACTGCAGTACTTTTACTGTAATACTGCATACTACATCACTATAATACTGCAGTACTTTTACTGTAGTACTACATACTACATCACTATAATACTGCAGTACTTTTACTGTAGTACTACATACTACATCACTATAATACTGCAGTACTTTTACTGTAATACTGCAGTACTTTTACTGTAATACTACATCATAGTACTGCAGTATATTGTGTCAGACTGATGGATTCCAGCTCTGACGCCTGTTAAAGTGCTTTTTCTTCTTCTCATGTTTCCGTCACACAGATCGATGTTGTTCCTGTTTGTTGGATCAATGCAACATCACACACTCAGAAACACACACCTCACACACTCAGAAACACACACTCAGAAACACACACCTCACACACTCAGAAACACACACCTCACACACTCAGAAACACACACTCAGAAACACACACCTCACACACTCAGAAACACACACTCAGAAACACACACTCAGAAACACACACAGCTCACACACTCAGAAACACACACACATCACACACTCAGAAACACACACACCTCACACACTCAGAAACACACACAGCTCACACTCAGAAACACACACAGCTCACACACTCAGAAACACACACACCTCACACACTCAGAAACACACACATCACACACTCAGAAACACACACACCTCACACACTCAGAAACACACACAGCTCACACACTCAGAAACACACACAGCTCACACACTCAGAAACACACACACAGCTCACACACTCAGAAACACACACA
>JAJDFG010000304.1:20000-32500 GCA_021039105.1 Scomber colias | reverse complement strand
AGACATCTACACCAGCCAGGAGACATCTCCACCAGCCAGGACACATCCACACCAGCCAGGACACATCCACACCAGCCAGGAGTCATCCACACCAGCCAGGAGACATCTCCACCATCCAGGAGACATCTACACCAGCCAGGAGACATCTACACCATCCAGGAGACATCTACACCAGCCAGGAGACATCTACACCAGCCAGGAGACATCTACACCATCTACACCAGCCAGGAGACATCTACACCAGCCAGGAGACATCTCCACCATCCAGGAGACATCTACACCAGCCAGGACACATCTACACCAGCCAGGACACATCTACACCAGCCAGGAGACATCTCCACCAGCCAGGACACATCCACACCAGCCAGGAGACATCCACACCAGCCAGGAGACATCTCCACCATCCAGGAGACATCTACACCAGCCAGGAGACATCTACACCATCCAGGAGACATCTACACCAGCAAGGAGACATCTACACCAGTCAGGAGACATCTACACCATCTACACCAGCCAGGAGACATCTACACCAGCCAGGAGACATCTCCACCATCCAGGAGACATCTACACCAGCCAGGAGACATCCACACCAGCCAGGACACATCTACACCAGCCAGGAGACATCTCCACCATCCAGGAGACATCTACACCAGCCAGGAGACATCTACACCATCCAGGAGACATCTACACCAGCCAGGAGACATCTACACCAGCCAGGAGACATCTACACCATCTACACCAGCCAGGAGACATCTACACCAGCCAGGAGACATCTCCACCATCCAGGAGACATCTACACCAGCCAGGACACATCTACACCAGCCAGGAGACATCTACACCAGCCAGGAGACACATCTACACCAGCCAGGAGACATCTACACCAGCCAGGAGACATCTACACCAGCCAGGACACATCTACACCAGCCAGGAGACATCTACACCAGTCAGGAGACATCTACACCAGTCAGGAGACATCTACACCAGCCAGGAGACACATCTACACCAGCCAGGAGACATCTACACCAGCCAAGACACATCTACACCAGCCAGGACACATCTACACCAGCCAGGAGACATCTACACCAGCCAGGACACATCTACACCAGCCAGGAGACATCTACACCAGCCAGGAGACATCCAGTCAGGACACATCTACACCAGCCAGGAGACATCTACACCAGCCAGGAGACACATCTACACCAGCCAGGAGACATCTACACCAGCCAGGAGACACATCTCCACCAGCCAGAAGACATCTACACCAGCCAGGAGACATCTACACCAGTCAGGAGACATCTACACCAGCCAGGAGACACATCTACACCAGCCAGGACACATCTACACCAGCCAGGACACATCTAGACCAGCCAGGAGACATCTACACCAGCCAGGAGACATCTACACCAGCCAGGAGACATCTACACCAGCCAGGAGACATCTACACCAGCCAGGAGACACATCTACACTCAGCCAGGAGACATCTACACTCAGCCAGGAGACATCTACACCAGCCAGGAGACATCTACACCAGCCAGGAGACATCTACACCAGCCAGGAGACATCCACACCAGCCAGGAGACACCTACACCAGCCAGGAGACATCTACACCAGCCAGGAGACATCTACACCAGCCAGGACACATCTACACCAGCCAGGAGACATCTACACCAGCCAGGACACATCTACACCAGCCAGGAGACATCTACACCAGCCAGGAGACATCTACACCAGCGAGGAGACATCTACACTCAGCCAGGAGACATCTACACCAGCCAGGAGACATCTACACTCAGCCAGGAGACATCTACACTCAGCCAGGAGACATCTACACCAGCCAGGAGACATCTACACCAGCCAGGAGACATCCACACCAGCCAGGAGACATCTACACCAGCCAGGAGACATCTACACCATCCAGGAGACATCCACACCAGCCAGGAGACATCTACACCAGTCAGGAGACATCTACACCAGCCAGGAGACATCCACACCAGCCAGGAGACATCTACACCAGCCAGGAGACACATCTACACCAGTCAGGAGACATCTACACCAGCCAGGACACATCTACACCAGCCAGGAGACATCTACACCAGCCAGGAGACATCTACACCAGCCAGGACACATCTCCACCAGCCAGGAGACATCTACACCAGCCAGGAGACACATCTACACCATCCAGGAGACATCTACACCAGCAAGGAGACATCTACACCAGTCAGGAGACATCTACACCATCTACACCAGCCAGGAGACATCTACACCAGCCAGGAGACATCTCCACCATCCAGGAGACATCTACACCAGCCAGGAGACATCCACACCAGCCAGGACACATCTACACCAGCCAGGAGACATCTCCACCATCCAGGAGACATCTACACCAGCCAGGAGACATCTACACCATCCAGGAGACATCTACACCAGCCAGGAGACATCTACACCAGCCAGGAGACATCTACACCATCTACACCAGCCAGGAGACATCTACACCAGCCAGGAGACATCTCCACCATCCAGGAGACATCTACACCAGCCAGGACACATCTACACCAGCCAGGAGACATCTACACCAGCCAGGAGACACATCTACACCAGCCAGGAGACATCTACACCAGCCAGGAGACATCTACACCAGCCAGGACACATCTACACCAGCCAGGAGACATCTACACCAGTCAGGAGACATCTACACCAGTCAGGAGACATCTACACCAGCCAGGAGACATCCAGTCAGGACACATCTACACCAGCCAGGAGACATCTACACCAGCCAGGACACATCTACACCAGCCAGGACACATCTACACCAGCCAGGAGACATCTACACCAGCCAGGAGACATCTACACCAGCCAGGACACATCTACACCAGCCAGGAGACATCTACACCAGCCAGGAGACATCCAGTCAGGACACATCTACACCAGCCAGGAGACATCTACACCAGCCAGGAGACACATCTACACCAGCCAGGAGACATCTACACCAGCCAGGACACATCTACACTCAGCCAGGAGACATCTACACTCAGCCAGGAGACATCTACACCAGCCAGGAGACATCTACACCAGCCAGGAGACATCTACACCAGCCAGGAGACATCCACACCAGCCAGGAGACACCTACACCAGCCAGGAGACATCTACACCAGCCAGGAGACATCTACACCAGCCAGGACACATCTACACCAGCCAGGAGACATCTACACCAGCCAGGACACATCTACACCAGCCAGGAGACATCTACACCAGCCAGGAGACATCTACACCAGCGAGGAGACATCTACACTCAGCCAGGAGACATCTACACTCAGCCAGGAGACATCTACACTCAGCCAGGAGACATCTACACCAGCCAGGAGACATCTACACCAGCCAGGAGACATCCACACCAGCCAGGAGACATCTACACCAGCCAGGAGACATCTACACCATCCAGGAGACATCCACACCAGCCAGGAGACATCTACACCAGTCAGGAGACATCTACACCAGCCAGGAGACATCCACACCAGCCAGGAGACATCTACACCAGCCAGGAGACACATCTACACCAGTCAGGAGACATCTACACCAGCCAGGACACATCTACACCAGCCAGGAGACATCTACACCAGCCAGGAGACATCTACACCAGCCAGGACACATCTCCACCAGCCAGGAGACATCTACACCAGCCAGGAGACACATCTACACCAGCCAGGAGACATCTACACCAGCCAGGAGACATCTACACCATCCAGGTGTACACCAGCCAGGAGACATCTACACTCAGCCAGGAGACATCTACACCAGCCAGGAGACATCTACACCAGCCAGGAGACATCTACACCAGCCAGGACACATCTACACCAGCCAGGAGACATCTACACCAGCCAGGACACATCTACACCAGCCAGGAGACATCTACACCAGCCAGGAGACATCCACACCAGCCAGGAGACATCTCCACCAGCCAGGAGACATCTACACCAGCCAGGACACATGTACACCAGCCAGGAGACATCTACACCAGCCAGGAGACATCTACACCAGCCAGGACACATGTACACCAGCCAGGAGACATCTACACCAGCCAGGACACATCTACACCAGCCAGGAGACATCTACACCAGCCAGGAGACATCCACACCAGCCAGGAGACATCTCCACCAGCCAGGAGACATCCACACCAGCCAGGAGACATCTACACCAGCCAGGAGACATCTACACCAGCCAGGACACATCTACACCAGCCAGGAGACATCTACACCAGCCAGGAGACATCTACACCAGCCAGGACACATCTACACCAGCCAGGAGACATCCACACCAGCCAGGAGACATCCACACCAGCCAGGAGACACATCTACACCAGCCAGGAGACATCTACACCAGCCAGGAGACACCAACACCAGCCAGGAGACATCTACACCAGCCAGGAGACATCTACACCAGCCAGGACACATCTACACCAGCCAGGAGACATCTAGACCAGCCAGGAGACATCTACACCAGCCAGGACACATCTACACCAGCCAGGAGACATCTACACCAGCCAGGAGACATCTACACTCAGCCAGGAGACATCTACACCAGCCAGGAGACATCTACACCAGCCAGGAGACATCTACACCAGCCAGGACACATCTACACCAGCCAGGAGACATCTACACCAGGCAGGAGACATCTACACCAGTCAGGACACATCTACACCAGCCAGGACACATCTACACCAGCCAGGAGACATCTACACCAGCCAGGAGACATCTACACTCAGCCAGGAGACATCTACACCAGCCAGGAGACATCTACACCAGCCAGGACACATCTACACCAGCCAGGAGACATCTACACCAGCCAGGAGACATCTACACCAGCCAGGACACATCTACACCAGCCAGGAGACATCTACACCAGCCAGGAGACATCTACACCAGCCAAGAGACATCTACACCAGCCAGGAGACATCTACACCAGCCAGGAGACATCTACACCAGCCAGGACACATCTACACCAGCCAGGACACATCTACACCAGCCAGGAGACATCTACACCAGCCAGGAGACATCTCCACCAGCCAGGAGACATCCACACCAGCCAGGACACATCTACACCAGCCAGGACACATCTACACCAGCCAAGAGACATCTACACCAGCCAGGAGACATCTACACCAGCCAGGAGACATCTACACCAGCCAGGAGACATCTACACCAGCCAGGAGACACATCTACACCAGCCAGGACACATCTACACCAGCCAGGAGACACATCTACACCAGCCAGGAGACATCTACACCAGCCAGGAGACATCTACACCAGCCAGGAGACATCTACACCAGCCAGGACACATCTACACCAGCCAGGAGACATCTCCACCAGCCAGGACACATCCACACCAGCCAGGAGTCATCCACACCAGCCAGGAGACATCTCCACCATCCAGGAGACATCTACACCAGCCAGGAGACATCTACACCATCCAGGAGACATCTACACCAGCCAGGAGACATCTACACCAGCCAGGAGACATCTACACCATCTACACCAGCCAGGAGACATCTACACCAGCCAGGAGACATCTCCACCATCCAGGAGACATCTACACCAGCCAGGAGACATCTACACCAGCCAGGACACATCTACACCAGCCAGGAGACATCTCCACCAGCCAGGACACATCCACACCAGCCAGGAGACATCCACACCAGCCAGGAGACATCTCCACCATCCAGGAGACATCTACACCAGCCAGGAGACATCTACACCATCCAGGAGACATCTACACCAGCAAGGAGACATCTACACCAGCCAGGAGACATCTACACCATCTACACCAGCCAGGAGACATCTACACCAGCCAGGAGACATCTCCACCATCCAGGAGACATCTACACCAGCCAGGAGACATCCACACCAGCCAGGACACATCTACACCAGCCAGGAGACATCTCCACCATCCAGGAGACATCTACACCAGCCAGGAGACATCTACACCATCCAGGAGACATCTACACCAGCCAGGAGACATCTACACCAGCCAGGAGACATCTACACCATCTACACCAGCCAGGAGACATCTACACCAGCCAGGAGACATCTCCACCATCCAGGAGACATCTACACCAGCCAGGACACATCTACACCAGCCAGGAGACATCTACACCAGCCAGGAGACACATCTACACCAGCCAGGAGACATCTACACCAGCCAGGAGACATCTACACCAGCCAGGAGACATCTACACCAGCCAGGACACATCTACACCAGCCAGGAGACATCTACACCAGTCAGGAGACATCTACACCAGTCAGGAGACATCTACACCAGCCAGGAGACACATCTACACCAGCCAGGAGACATCTACACCAGCCAGGACACATCTACACCAGTCAGGACACATCTACACCAGCCAGGACACATCTACACCAGCCAGGAGACATCTACACCAGCCAGGAGACATCTACACCAGCCAGGACACATCTACACCAGCCAGGAGACATCTACACCAGCCAGGAGACATCCAGTCAGGACACATCTACACCAGCCAGGAGACATCTACACCAGCCAGGAGACACATCTACACCAGCCAGGAGACATCTACACCAGCCAGGACACATCTACACTCAGCCAGGAGACATCTACACCAGCCAGGAGACATCTACACCAGCCAGGACACATCTACACCAGCCAGGAGACATCTACACCAGCCAGGACACATCTACACCAGCCAGGAGACATCTACACCAGCGAGGAGACATCTACACTCAGCCAGGAGACATCTACACCAGCCAGGAGACATCTACACTCAGCCAGGAGACATCTACACTCAGCCAGGAGACATCTACACCAGCCAGGAGACATCTACACCAGCCAGGAGACATCTACACCAGCCAGGAGACATCCACACCAGCCAGGAGACATCTACACCAGCCAGGAGACATCTACACCATCCAGGAGACATCCACACCAGCCAGGAGACATCTACACCAGTCAGGAGACATCTACACCAGCCAGGAGACATCCACACCAGCCAGGAGACATCTACACCAGCCAGGAGACACATCTACACCAGTCAGGAGACATCTACACCAGCCAGGACACATCTACACCAGCCAGGAGACATCTACACCAGCCAGGACACATCTCCACCAGCCAGGAGACATCTACACCAGCCAGGAGACACATCTACACCAGCCAGGAGACATCTACACCAGCCAGGAGACATCTACACCAGCCAGGACACATCTACACCAGCCAGGACACATCTACACCAGCTAGGAGACATCTACACCAGTCAGGAGACATCTACACCAGCCAGGAGACATCTACACCAGCCAGGACACATCTACACCAGTCAGGAGACATCTACACCAGCCAGGAGACATCTACACCATCCAGGTGTACACCAGCCAGGAGACATCTAGACTCAGCCAGGAGACATCTACACCAGCCAGGACACATGTACACCAGCCAGGAGACATCTACACCAGCCAGGACACATCTACACCAGCCAGGAGACATCTACACCAGCCAGGAGACATCCACACCAGCCAGGAGACATCTCCACCAGCCAGGAGACATCCACACCAGCCAGGAGACATCTACACCAGCCAGGACACATCTACACCAGCCAGGAGACATCTACACCAGCCAGGAGACATCTACACCAGCCAGGACACATCTACACCAGCCAGGAGACATCCACACCAGCCAGGAGACATCTACACCAGCCAGGAGACATCTACACCAGCCAGGAGACATCCACACCAGCCAGGAGACACATCTACACCAGCCAGGAGACATCTACACCAGCCAGGAGACACCAACACCAGCCAGGAGACATCTACACCAGCCAGGAGACATCTACACCAGCCAGGACACATCTACACCAGCCAGGAGACATCTAGACCAGCCAGGAGACATCTACACCAGCCAGGACACATCTACACCAGCCAGGAGACATCTACACCAGCCAGGAGACATCTACACTCAGCCAGGAGACATCTACACCAGCCAGGAGACATCTACACCAGCCAGGAGACATCTACATCAGCCAGGACACATCTACACCAGCCAGGAGACATCTACACCAGGCAGGACACATCCACACCAGCCAGGAGACATCTACACCAGCCAGGAGACATCTACACCAGCCAGGAGACATCCACACCAGCCAGGAGACACATCTACACCAGCCAGGAGGCATCTACACCAGCCAGGAGACACCAACACCAGCCAGGAGACATCTACACCAGCCAGGAGACATCTACACCAGCCAGGACACATCTACACCAGCCAGGAGACATCTAGACCAGCCAGGAGACATCTACACCAGCCAGGACACATCTACACCAGCCAGGAGACATCTACACCAGCCAGGAGACATCTACACTCAGCCAGGAGACATCTACACCAGCCAGGAGACATCTACACCAGCCAGGAGACATCTACACCAGCCAGGACACATCTACACCAGCCAGGAGACATCTACACCAGGCAGGAGACATCCACACCAGCCAGGAGACATCTACACCAGCCAGGAGACATCTACACCAGCCAGGAGACATCTACACCAGCCAGGAGACATCTACACCAGCCAGGAGACATCTACACCAGCCAGGACACATCTACACCAGCCAGGAGACATCTACACCAGCCAGGAGACATCTACACCAGCGAGGAGACATCTACACTCAGCCAGGAGACATCTACACCAGCCAGGAGACATCTACACTCAGCCAGGAGACATCTACACCAGCCAGGAGACATCTACACCAGCCAGGAGACATCCACACCAGCCAGGAGACATCTACACCAGCCAGGAGACATCTACACCATCCAGGAGACATCCACACCAGCCAGGAGACATCTACACCAGTCAGGAGACATCTACACCAGCCAGGAGACATCCACACCAGCCAGGAGACATCTACACCAGCCAGGAGACACATCTACACCAGTCAGGAGACATCTACACCAGCCAGGACACATCTACACCAGCCAGGAGACATCTACACCAGCCAGGAGACATCTACACCAGCCAGGACACATCTCCACCAGGCAGGAGACATCTACACCAGCCAGGAGACATCTACAGGAGACATCTACACCAGCCAGGAGACATCTACACCAGCCAGGAGACATCTACAGGAGACATCTACACCAGCCAGGACACATCTACACCAGCCAGGAGACATCTACACCAGCCAGGAGACATCTACAGGAGACATCTACACCAGCCAGGAGACATCCACACCAGCCAGGAGACATCTACACCAGCCAGGAGACATCTACACCAGCCAGGAGACATCTACACCAGCCAGGACACATCTACACCAGTCAGGAGACATCTACACCAGCCAGGAGACATCTACAGGAGACATCTACACCAGCCAGGAGACATCTACACCAGCCAGGAGACATCTACACCAGCCAGGAGACATCTACACCAACCAGGAGACATCTACACCAGCCAGGACACATCTACACCAGCCAGGACACATCTACACCAGCCAGGACACATCTACACCAGCCAGGAGACATCTACACCAGTCAGGAGACATCTACACCAGCCAGGAGACATCTACACCAGCCAGGAGACATCCACACCAGTCAGGAGACACATCTACACCATCCAGGAGACATCTCCACCAGCCAGGAGACACATCTACACCATCCAGGACACATCTACACCAGCCAGGAGACACATCTACACCATCCAGGAGACATCTACACCAGCCAGGAGACATCTACACCAGCCAAGAGACATCTACACCAGCCAGAAGACATCTACACCAGCCAGGACACATCTACACCAGCCAGGAGACATCTCCACCAGCCAGGAGACATCTACACCAGCCAGGAGACATCTACACCAGCCAGGACACATCTACACCAGCCAGGAGACATCTCCACCAGCCAGGAGACATCTACACCAGCCAGGACACATCTACACCAGTCAGGAGACACATCTACACCAGCCAGGAGACATCTACACCAGCCAGGAGACACATCTACACCAGCCAGGAGACGTCTACACCAGCCAGGAGACATCTACACCAGCCAGGAGACATCTACACCAGCCAGGAGACATCTACACCAGCCAGGACACATCTACACCAGCCAGGACACATCTACACCAGTCAGGAGACACATCTACACCAGCCAGGAGACATCTACACCAGCCAGGAGACGTCTACACCAGCCAGGAGACATCTACACCAGCCAGGAGACATCTACACCATCCAGGAGACATCTACACCATCCAGGAGACATCTACACCAGTCAGGAGACATCTACACCAGCCAGGAGACATCTACACCAGCCAGGAGACATCTACACCAGCCAGGAGACACATCTACACCAGCCAGGACACATCTACACCAGTCAGGAGACATCTACACCAGCCAGGACACATCTACACCAGCCAGGAGACATCTACACCAGCCAGGAGACACATCTACACCAGTCAGGAGACATCTACACCAGCCAGGAGACATCTACACCAGCCAGGAGACATCTACACCAGCCAGGACACATCTACACCAGCCAGGAGACATCTACACCAGCCAGGAGACATCTACACCAGCCAGGACACATCTCCACCAGCCAAGAGACATCTACACCAGCCAGGACACATCTATACCAGCCAGGAGACATCTCCACCAGCCAGGACACATCTACACCAGCCAGGAGACATCTACACCAGCCAGGAGACATCTACACCAGTCAGGAGACATCCACACCAGCCAGGACACATCTACACCAGCCAGGAGACATCTACACCAGCCAGGAGACATCTACACCAGTCAGGAGACATCCACACCAGCCAGGAGACATCTACACCAGCCAGGAGACATCTCCACCAGCCAGGAGACACATCTACACCAGCCAGGACACATCTACACCAGCCAGGAGACATCTCCACCAGCCAGGAGACACATCTACACCAGCCAGGACACATCTACACCAGCCAGGAGACATCTACACCAGCCAGGACACATCTACACCAGCCAGGAGACATCTACACCAGCCAGGAGACATCTACACCAGTCAGGAGACATCCACACCAGCCAGGACACATCTACACCAGCCAGGAGACATCTACACCAGCCAGGAGACATCTACACCAGTCAGGAGACATCCACACCAGCCAGGAGACATCTACACCAGCCAGGAGACATCTCCACCAGCCAGGAGACACATCTACACCAGCCAGGACACATCTACACCAGCCAGGAGACATCCACACCAGCCAGGACACATCTACACCAGCTGATCAATGAGTAATAATCATTATAATATTATTAACTGATTCTAGGCTGTGCTCAGAGCTCAAAGTCTTCCTCTTGTCCTGGTCTGGTCTCGGGGGGGCAGCAGCCTAAGCAGGAAGCCCAGACTTCCCTCTCCCCAGCCACTTCGTCCAGCTCTTCCCGGGGGATCCCGAGGCGTTCCCAGGCCAGCCGAGAGACATAGTCTCTCCAGCGTGTCCTGGGTCTCCTACCGGTGGGACGGGCCCTGAACACCTCACCAGGGAGGCGTCCGGGAGGCATCCTGACTAGATGCCCGAGCCTCCTCATCTGGCTCCTCTCAACGCGGAGGAGCAGCGGGTCTACTCCGAGCTCCTCCCGGATAACTGAGCTTCTCACCCTATCTCTAAGGGAGAGCCCAGCCAGCCTACGGAGGAAGCTCATTTCAGCCGCTTGTACCCGCCATCTTGTTCTTTGGGTCACGACCCAAAGCTCATGACCAGAGGTGAGGGTAGGAACCAAGATCTTGTTCTTTGGGTCACTACCCAAAGCTGTCTGCCAGGTCTGCCCGGCATCCCCCCCCACCATCGGAGCCAACTCACCACCAGGTGGTGATCAGCTGACAGCTCCGCCCCTCTCTTCACCCGAGTGTCCAAGACATGCAGCCGCAAGTCCGACGACACGACTTCAAAGTCAATCATGGAACTGCGGCCTAGGGTGTCCTGGTGCCAAGTGCACATATGGACCCCCCCCCCCCCCCTTATGCCTGAACATGGTGTTCGTTATGGACAATCTGTGACGAGCACAGAAGTTCAATAACAGAACACGGCTCGGGTTCAGATCGGGGGGGCCGTTCCTCCCAATCACACCCCTCCAGGTCTCACTGTCGCTACCAACGTGGGCGTTCAAGTCCCCCAGCAGAACGAGGGAATCCCCAGAGGGAGACTCTCCAGCCCCCCCTCCAAGGAGTCCAAGAAGGGTGGATACTCTGAGCTGCTGTTTGGACCATAGGCACAAACAACAGTCAGGATCCATCCCCCCACCCGAAGGCGGAGGGAGGCCACCCTCTCGTCTACCGGGGTAAACTCCAACATACAGGCACCAAGCCGGGGGGCAATAAGTATTGCCACCCCTGCCCGGCGCCTCTCACCAGTGGCAACTCCAGAGTGGACGAGAGTCCAACCCCTCTGGAGGAGACTGGTTCCAGACTGGTTCCAGACTGGTTCCAGAGCCCTTGCTGTGCGTCGAGGTGAGGCCACGCAAACC
>JAJDFG010000304.1:0-17500 GCA_021039105.1 Scomber colias | reverse complement strand
AACTTCCTCACAGAGCGAGAGCTGCTGTGTTAATAGCACCAACATCATCATCATCATCATCATCATCATCAGCACCATCATCACCATCATCATCATCAGCACCATCATCACCATCATCACCATCATCACCATCATCACCATCACCATCATCATCATCATCACCATCATCATCATCATCATCACCATCATCACCATCATCATCACCTTGATCATCATCATCATCATCAGTAATGAATGAGTTAATAATTAATTAGTTTGTTAACACATGAAAAGTGTGGAATAAAATAATATGAATATTTATTTAGGACGAATATTTTAAAAATCATTTGTTCTGTGTGTGATGAGTGAATGAGTTACACATCTAATAACACACCTGTCCTGCTGCTGCCTTCAGGTGCTGCTGCTGCCTTCAGGTGCTGCTGCCTTCAGGTGCTGCTGCTGCCTTCAGGTGCTGCGTTCAGGTGCTGGTGCTGCCTTCAGGTGCTGCTGCTGCCTTCAGGTGCTGCTGCTGCCTTCAGGTGCTGCCTTCAGGTGCTGCTGCGTTCAGGTGCTGCTGCTGCCTTCAGGTGCTGCTGCTGCCTTCAGGTGCTGCTGCTGCTGCTGCCTTCAGGTGCTGCTGCCTTCAGGTGCTGCTGCCTTCAGGTGCTGCTGCTGCTGCTGCCTTCAGGTGCTGCTGCCTTCAGGTGCTGCTGGGAGTAAATAGAACAGTGAAGCTGTTAATGCCTTATTTGCATTATTTCAGCTCAGTTTGACTTCATGTGAGACGTTTAAACTGTTCTGACTCACAGCTGTGCAGCAACACGATCGCTGAGGAATCATTTCAGAGAAAAGAGTTTCGTTTTCGGATAAATGTGAGAAACCCGAGTCCTCCGCTCTGTTCTCTGTTCTCTCTGTGGTTCTGCTCCTCTGGGACTCCAGATGTTCCAGTCGAGGGGAACCACAGACGTTTCCAAACATTACATCAGACGCCAAATTCCTGACGAGTTGCCAGAATGAAAGCAACGTTCCTGCTTTCCCTCGACAGGAAGTCACTGCTCCTCCAACAGGAAGTCACTGCTCCTCCAACAGGAAGTCACTGCTCCCCCGACAGGAAGTCACTGCTCCTCTAACAGGAAGTCACTGCTCCTCCAGCAGGAAGTCACTGCTCCTCCAGCAGGAAGTCACTGCTCGTCCAACAGGATGTCAGACCGAGGCCCCGCCCCCTCACTCAGGGAGGGGTCACGGACCGCAGCCTGGAGCAAGACCGGGACCAGAACCAGGACCGGGACCAGAACCAGGACCGGAACCGGGGCCAGAAACAGGACCGGGACCAGAAATAGGACCGGGACTGGAACCGGGGACAGAACCAGGACCAGAACCAGGACCGGGACCAAGAACGGAACCGGGACCAGGACCAGGGGTGTTGCCTGTTCCTCTTGTGTCTGTACCAGGTGGGGAGTTCTGGTCCTCTGTAATGAGGCCAACGCGGAAGTAACTTAGAGCTGCATTCTATCAAAAGGCCACCAGGGGGCGACCGTCTCTATACAAGTCAATGGAGAAGTAACTTAGAGCTGCATTCTATCAAAAGGCCACCAGGGGGCGACCGTCTCTATACAAGTCAATGGAGAAGTAACTTAGAGCTGCATTCTATCAAAAGGCCACCAGGGGGCGACCGTCTCTATACAAGTCAATGGAGAAGTAACTTAGAGCTGCATTCTATCAAAAGGCCACCAGGGGGCGACCGTCTCTATACAAGTCAATGGAGAAGTAACTTAGAGCTGCATTCTATCAAAAGGCCACCAGGGGGCGACCGTCTCTATACAAGTCAATGGAGAACATCCTTGGACAGAGGATGAAACCAGATTCATCTTTGGGGAGATGGCTCCGTTCAAGAGAAGCTTGAGGGTTTGTTGTTGCTGTCGCAATTATGTGACATCACACGATACACGCTAGATGACGCCTCCACTCCGACGACGTTGCCACGGCAACCTGTCAGATCAGTCGTTAATGTGACCCAGTCTGAACCATAGACTGTATAAAAGAAACAGACGTAACATCCGTGACGTCACCCATTGGTTTGTGGACTGCTGCTCGGAAGCCAATAGTTTCTAATCTAGGCAGCGCCATCTTGAAAATTTCAGGTGCATGCTGGGAAAAATAAAAATACTGATTCTACTTATATGGGCATGAGGCGGAGGCATGGACAGACGTATGGGCGGGACCAACGGCGGAGCAGGCAGGCTGCGATTGGTTGCGAGGGCTGGATCTCGAGGACATTGGTCAATCAACCTGTCAATCAGGACGTGGCCACGCCCTAATGCATACCCTGCTTTATCGTCACATATAAAATCAGGGAGGCCAAAATGTCCCAAATGAACATCATACTGCATTGAAGAAGGCTTTAAACTAGCGATTGAGACCATAAACACATTTTGAAAACGTTTACTGAGGTTAGAAATCAAGTGAGAAGTTGGTGAATTCTCCATTGACTTGTATAGAGACGGTCGCCCCCTGGTGGCCTTTTGATAGAATGCAGCTCTAAGTTACTTCTCCATTGACTTGTATAGAGACGGTCGCCCCCTGGTGGCCTTTTGATAGAATGCAGCTCTAAGTTACTTCTCCATTGACTTGTATAGAGACGGTTGCCCCCTGGTGGCCTTTTGATAGAATGCAGCTCTAAGTTACTTCTCCATTGACTTGTACAGAGACGGTCGCCCCCTGGTGGCCTTTTGATAGAATGCAGCCCTCAGTTACTTCTCCATTGACTTGTATAGAGACGGTCGCCCCCTGGTGGCCGTTTGATAGAATGCAGCTCTAAGTTACTTCTCCATTGACTTGTATAGAGACGGTCGCCCCCTGGTGGCCGTTTGATAGAATGCAGCTCTAAGTTACTTCTCCATTGACTTGTATAGAGACGGTCGCCCCCTGGTGGCCTTTTGATAGAATGCAGCTTTGGCTTCTTTTCAGAGGACAGGAACTACCCGCCTGGTCTGAACAGAGACACTGGCTAAAAACAGTGTGAACAGAATCAGTCCATGCAGCTCAACCCTCTGCTGAGCCTGCTGGGGCCTCCTGGTCCTGGTCCTGGTCCCGGCCTCGGGGCCCCTCATCAGATACATCTGACAGTCCAGTAGAAGCCCTCCACATTTTCCAGTCAGACCTCGTAGCTCAAAACCCTTAATACTGCAGTACTTTTACTGTAATACTGCATACTACACCACTATAATACTGCAGTACTTTTACTGTAATACTGCATACTACATCACTATAATACTGCAGTACTTTTACTGTAATACTGCATACTACATCACTATAATACTGCAGTACTTTTACTGTAATACTGCATACTACACCACTATAATACTGCAGTACTTTTACTGTAATACTGCATACTACATCACTATAATACTGCAGTACTTTTACTGCAGTACTTTTACTGTAATACTGCATACTACATCACTATAATACTGCAGTACTTTTACTGTAATACTGCATACTACATCACTATAATACTGCAGTACTTTTACTGTAATACTACATACTACATCACTATAATACTGCAGTACTTTTACTGTAATACTGCATACTACATCACTATAATACTGCAGTACTTTTACTGTAATACTGCATACTACATCACTATAATACTGCAGTACTTTTACTGTAATACTGCATACTACATCACTATAATACTGCAGTACTTTTACTGCTGGTATAAAGTTGAGTATGCAGAATTGAAACAGACCATAATGTTTCCTTTAAAGCCGAGGCGGTGTGGACCACCAGGTTCTGGGTCCTGCTGGTCCTGGTGCTGTCAGAGGGGTTTTCCTGACTCTGTAATTAAACATGTTTTCTGCCATAAAACAGGGATCTGCTTCGCTGTAATGAAAACTCATTTATGGATGTTTTCCGCCAGATGTTTGTATATGATCCTGAAGCTTCACACTCAGCAGCAGTAACACAGCTGTAACTGTACAGATGAATGTGTGTATCACAGGTCAAAGGTCAAAGGTCAAAGCTGTGTGATCTTTGTGTCAAACTGAACTTCAGACTTTTCATTATGTCCAAATCCTTTTTTTTTTTTTTTGCATTTGTTGCATTTTTGTATTAATCTCCTGTTCTTACTTTTCTTTATGGCAGCTTTCATTTCACCCAGAACTGAGACAGCTCAGTTATATTCTGCTCTGATGTCATAAAGGCCTGTCCATCCAATCATAGCACAGACTGTAGAGAAGAAATGGACGTAACATCCGTGACGTCACCCATTGGTTTGTGGACTGCTGCTCGGAAGCCAATAGTTTCTAATCTAGGCAGCGCCATCTTGAAAATTTCAGGTGCATGCTGGGAAAAATAAAAACACGGATTCTACTTATATGGGCATGAGGCGGAGCCATGGGCGGAGCGGGGAGGTTGCTATGGTTACGAGGGCTGGATCTCGAGGACATTGGTCAATCAACCTGTCAATCAGGACGTAGCCACGCCCCCTAATGCATACCCTGCTTTATCGTCACATATAAAATCAGGGAGGCCAAAATGTCCCAAATGAACATCATACTGCATTGAAGAAGGCTTTAAACTAGCGATTGAGACCATAAACACATTTTGAAAACGTTTACTGAGGTTAGAAATCAAGTGAGAAGTTGGTGAATTCTCCATTGACTTGTATAGAGACGGTCGCCCCCTGGTGGCCTTTTGATAGAATGCAGCTCTAAGTTACTTCTCCATTGACTTGTATAGAGACGGTCGCCCCCTGGTGGCCTTTTGATAGAATGCAGCTCTAAGTTACTTCTCCATTGACTTGTATAGAGACGGTCGCCCCCTGGTGGCCTTTTGATAGAATGCAGCTCTAAGTTACTTCCGCCTTGGCCTCATTACAGAGGACCGGAGCTCCCCGCCTGATTCATAGCCTTGGTTGCCGAGGCGGTTGCTAAGGTGGTAGGTGAGGTGGTAGCTAAGGTGGTTGCTAAGGCAGTTGCTAAGGTGGTAGCTAAGGTGGTTGCTAAGGTGTTTCCACTGTCATATCTCTTAAAGAGACGGGAGTTAAACTGTCAGAGGTTGAACTGAGGCGCTGCATTAAGGACCAGAAGAAGATAAATGAGGTTTTATTCCAGCAGAGACTCAGAAAATTAACGTAGAGCTGCAGATGTGGAGAATGTTGAAAGTTATTGAAGTAAATAATGTGAGCTGTTTGTATTAGTTGTAATAATGTGGTTTCAGGGCTGCTGGATGAATCAGGTCATGAACACATTCAACAGTTTCTGTCGACTCTGTTCGGACACACGGAGGTAAAGTGACCCGTACATGTTGATCTGTTTCTTTAAGCAGTTATGAAACACTCAGTGTGGCATTGCACAATCCCTGCCGCCCCCCCCCCCACCCGCCCCCCCCCCCGCCCCCCCTGCACTGATCTGTACTGTCATCTGAGGATAAAGTTTAGTTGTGAAGCTTTTGGATTGCTGTTGGTTCTTTGTTATCGTTGAGTTTCACGCTGCATTGAGTCTGTATCAACCATCAGACCTGCTGAACACAGAGAGCAGCCAGAGGACACACATCTGCTCCCACTTAGCCCTGAGTGTGTGTGTGTGTGTGTGTGTGTGTGTGTGTGTGTGTGTGTGTGTGTGTGTGTGTGTGTGTGTGTGCAGATTATGAATGAACCCATTGGAGTGTAACTTCTGGAACTTGTGCCGGTGTACTTTCTGTGAAACAACCCCCCCCCCCCCCCTTCACACACAGTTCAGCTCCTAGTGAACAGCGTGTTCAGGTGTGTGTGTGTGTGTGTGTGTGTGTGTGTGTTCAGGTGTGTGTGTGCATGACGGTAAACAATCCTCTTTGTTCTTTGTGACATTTGGAACAACGTGAGGATGATTTGTGTTCCTGATGATTGAAGGAGGAGAAACAGTTTGTGTGTTTTGGTCTCTTAAAGACTGAAGGTTCAGACGTTGCTTTGGCTCAGCCCCCATCAGCCCTCAAAGATTTACACAAACGCTGCTGTTTTTCTTTCACCCTCATGTGAAGCAGATCTGCCCCCCCGCCCCCCCCCCCTCCCCCTCACCTGTCCTGGCAGCCGCTGCCGGGAAACTTGGTGGTTTGACGGCAAAGCAGCTTAAAATAGAAACGTATCTTCTCATCTCTTGTCTTGTTTTGGTTCCCTGGTCGAGTTTCATGTAGTTGTGAAACAGCTCCTGATGTTTGGCTACCTGCAGAAACACACCTCCACACACCCCCAACCGCCCCCCCCAACCCTAACCCACTATCAATTACAACATATTAGTTTATTTCTATTACATAATGTTGAATTTGAAGTGAAATCTTAAATAATCGCAGCAGACAGCGCTGCCATGATAAACACCCGAGTCATTCATCACCAGCGAGGCTCAGAACCATTTCTGCAGCTTTAATTATTATCTTTTTATTTTGTACTGATAGCAGAGTGCAGACAGCGTTCCCCTTCTTTTATACCTTACTCTATTCATCTAGTGAGTCCATGTCAGTCTCACACTTTAAGTTCTCTTCCAGACACCAATTAAATATGTAAAATATGAATCTATAACTAATTAGCTAAATTCCATTTGATGGACTTTGTCTTGTTGTTGGAGCTGCACACACTCATGTCTCTCTGTGTGTGTGTGTGTGTATGTTTTTCTATACTGATGGGGACCGAAACCTGACATATTACCAACCCTGTGGGGACCGACTCCTGGTTTCCATGGTAACGAGCATTGGAATCAATAGCAAACAGCCTCCTGATAGGCCTGGTCCCCACAAGGTTGGTTTTCCTGACTGTGTGTGTGAACCCCAGAGGTCACACACGGTACTGCAGTGTGGGGACCTTTTCCTGACAAAGTGTGTAAGTGTGTATATTAGCATTTTAGCTTCGTATTAGCATATTAGCTTAGTGATTAGCCCCCTGGGTTTCAATCCAACATTTGTTCAAATACTGAATATGAATTGTATTGTGGCTAACAGTGATGTCAGCGGTATGCTAATAGACGTTAGCTTTACGGGTCCCAACGAGGGGGGGGGGGGGGGGGCAACATTCAGGTTTCAGATTTATGAGAGTTTTTGATATTTCAAGTCATTTATTTTGTTCAAACAGAATTATGATGAATTTAGGAGTTAAAAATACGTCTGTAGACCCTTTAGAAAGGAACCCAGTCAGGGTCCCCACAAGGTAGTAAAACAGGTATATGTGTGTGTGTGTGTGTGTGTGTGTGTGTGTGTGTGATGATTGATGTGGAGGCATTATGCTGAACTGATGTGAACCTTTCAGACATGAAGCTACATGTCAGGATTACAGAGAAAGCTCACGGAGGCGACGGGAAGTGAAGCGCATCGTGTGAGATAAGAGCGACTGACTCAGAAAGACGAGAAGAGAAAACGTCTCAGAGTGAAGGGAGCTTGTTGTTTCAGGTCCTGATGACAGACGATCGCTGAAATCACACATGAAGCAACATGAAGCAAAGGTCAGCACAGCACAGCGCCCCCCGCAGGACACACAGAGATCAGATTTCAGTTTCTGTTTTCTACTGTTACATGTTCTTTCTGATCTTTACATTTAGTTGTTTCTTGTTTTATTGATCAGTGTGATTTTAACTTCATGTCTCCCAGGCAGAGGCAGTCAGTGAACTTTGTGAAAGCTGATATTATTTATTAACATTAGATGGAAACACCTTCATCTAAACTCATGAATGAATAATTAATAATGATATAAACTATGTGTAATTTGGGTTCTGGATGTTTCTGAATCTTTAAGTTATTATAATTTTTTTTTTTAACAATATTCATTTATTCGTTTTAGTTAACAATATTGACAATACAGTGCAATAAACAAATAAACCAAAAGGCAGTAATAGCCTCAACAGAGCCTGCATATAATTATATAATTATATAATTATATAATTATATAAAATCAAGTCTTTCCTTATATGACAACCATTTCCCATCTTTTAGCGAATAGTTCTTCTTTCACTTTCAACTTGTATGTGAGATGCTCCATCGCTAGTATATCATCTATAACTGACATCCACTGTTTGCCAGTAGGGGGGTCAGTGTTTGTTGCTAGGGGGGGTCAGTGTTTGTTGCTAGGGGGGTCAGTGTTTGTTGCTAGGGGGTCAGTGTTTGCCAGTAGAGGGGGTCAGTGTTTGTTGCTAGGGGGGGTCAGTGTTTGCCAGTAGGGGGGTCAGTGTTTGTTGCTAGGGGGTCAGTGTTTGTTGCTAGGGGGGTCAGTGTTTGTTGCTAGGGGGGTCAGTGTTTGTTGCTAGGGGGGTCAGTGTTTGTTGCTAGGGGGTCAGTGTTTGTTGCTAGGGGGTCAGTGTTTGTTGCTAGGGGGGTCAGTGTTTGTTGCTAGGGGGGTCAGTGTTTGTTGCTAGGGGGTCAGTGTTTGTTGCTAGGGGGGTCAGTGTTTGTTGCTAGGGGGTCAGTGTTTGTTGCTAGGGGGTCAGTGTTTGTTGCTAGGGGGGTCAGTGTTTGTTGCTAGGGGGGTCAGTGTTTGTTGCTAGGGGGGTCAGTCCTGAGCCAGTGTTTAGTAATGGCCTTCTTTCCAGCCACCAGAAGGATCTTAGCCAGATATTGGTCTCCTACAAGCACCGATCCATCCAAATGTCCGAGGTACAGAACAAGACAGGATTTAGGAATCACATATAAACACATTGCAGAGAACTGAGTGAACATTCCCCCAGAAGGGCTTTATATTATATATTTGTGCATTTCCAAAAGATGTGTGTGTGTGATCCGAATCCAAGTCGTTACACAATCTCCAGCATGACTGGTGGGTACTTATCTGTTTGCTTTTGATTTTAGGTGTGACAAAATATCAAATTACATTCACATCAAAGTTATTTTTAACTTTTTGTGTTAATGTGACATCATGTGATCAATCAGCCACTAACATCAGTTCATTGATCCTGTCGGAGGTTATAATGTCGTTACGCTGCGTTGTGATGTCATCATGTGGCGTTTGTGCCGACTCACCTCCTGTGTCACACTCAGCTGAACATTTGGGAACGATTAGCACATTATGATCAGATTAGGGTCCATAATGCCGGCCCTCGTGCTAACTCATGATCAGAGCTCAGAGGTTTAAAGTGTGTCAGGTCAGCGAGTCACTGAAGGTCCCGAGACTCCAACCTGAACCTGAACCAGTTCACTCTGCTCCCTGAAGCGGATCAGAGCAGAAGTGTTCCTGCTCCAAGGAGTAAAAACATCACATTTCTTATCTTCATCCCTGTGAGACGAGTTGAGACAGAGATGTTTAAAAAGCTTCGATGATAATCAGCTAAATAAAGAATGTTTACATAAAAAAACACGCAGCTTTGAAACAGAGACGAACTTCAGCAGCGAATAATAAACTAGAGATAAAGAGCTGAAGAGACTCTCTACGATATCACAGCAGGCTGAGTTAAAGCAGGCTGATGAGCTTCATATTTACCTCAACACATAAAACCTGATGTCAGACTTCTGTTGTTTCCATCATCAGGTCCACTTCTGACACGCTTGCTGCTTCTATGGAGACGGGACGAAGACGGGACGAAGACGGGACAGCAGAGGGACGAAGACGGGATAAAGACAGGACAGCAGAGGGACGAAGATGGGACAGCAGAGGGACGAAGACGGGACGAAGATGGGACAGCAGAGGGACGAAGATGGGACAGCAGAGGGAAGAAGATGGGATAAAGACAGGACAGCAGAGGGACGAAGATGGGACAGCAGAGGGACGAAGACGGGATAAAGACAGGACAGCAGAGGGACGAAGATGGGACAGCAGAGGGACGAAGACGGGACGAAGACGGGACGAAGACGGGACGAAGACGGGACGAAGATGGGACAGCAGAGGGACGGAGACGCTATAAAGACGGGACAGCAGAGGGACGAAGATGGGACAAAGACAGGATGAAGACGGGACGAAGATGGGACGAAGATGGGACGAAGATGGGACGAGGACAGGACAGCAGAGGGACGGAGACGCTATAAAGACGGGACAGCAGAGAGACGAAGATGGGACAGCAGAGGGACGAAAACGGGACAGCAGAGGGACGGAGACGCTATAAAGACGGGACAGCAGAGGGAAGAAGATGGGACAGCAGAGGGACGAAGATGGGACGAAGACGGGATGAAGACGGGACGAAGATGGGACGAAGATGGGACGAGGACAGGACAGCAGAGGGACGGAGACGCTATAAAGACGGGACAGCAGAGGGACGAAGACGGGATGAAGACGGGACGAAGACTTTCCCCACAACGCCCTGCACACCGCTCTGCACAACACTCCCCACAACACTCTGCACAACGCTCTGCACAACGCTCTGCACAACGCTCTGCACAACGCTCTGCACAACGCTCTGCAAAAGACGCACTGCTCGTCACTCTGCACACCGCTCTGCAGACGCTCTGCACAACGCTCTGCACAACGCTCTGCACAACGCTCTGCAAGACGCTCTGCACACTGCTCTGCACAACGCTCCCCACAACGCTCTGCAAAAGACGCACTGCTCGTCACTCTGCACACCGCTCTGCAGACGCTCTGCACACCGCTCTGCACACCGCTCTGCACAACACTCCCCACAACGCTCCCCACAACACTCTGCACACCGCTCTGCACACCGCTACCCACACCGCTCTGCACAATGCTCTGCACAACGCTCTGCACAACGTTCTGCACAACGCTCTGCACAACGTTCTGCACAACGCTCCCCACAACGCTCCCCACAACGCTCTGCTCGCCACTCTGCACAACACTCTGCACAACGCTCTGCTCGCCACTCTGCACAACACTCTGCACAACGCTCTGCAAGACGCTCTGCACGACGCTCTGCACGACGCTCTGCAAGACGCTCTGCACGACGCTCTGCAAGACGCTCTGCACGACGCTCTGCAAGACGCTCTGCACACCGCTCTGCACGACGCTCTGCACAACGCTCTGATCACTGCTCTGCACACCGCTCTGCAGACGCTCTGCAAGACGCTCTGCACAACGCTCTGCACACCGCTCTGCAGACGCTCTGATCACTGCTCTGCACACCGCTCTGCAGACGCTCTGATCACTGCTCTGCAGACGCTCTGCACACCGCTCTGCAGACACTCTGCAGACGCTCTGCAGACGCTCTGCAAGACACTCTGCAAGACGCTCTGCACACCACTCTGCAGACGCTCTGATCACTGCTCTGCACACCGCTCTGTTTGCTCTAATGTAAAGTTTAGAGGAAATGAGCAGCAGTGAGATTGATGAGAGTCTCTGTCAGTCCAAACACTCAGCTGGTGGCAGGACTCAGGATAAAAGCCTGAAATGTCCAACAATAACAAGACATCAGTTCACCCCCCATCCCAGTGTCCTCACAGATGCATGCTGGGAGCAGCTGGAAGCAGCTGGGAGCGGAAGGTACTAAAATAATTCTGTCTTTGATTAAAACACATTAAATAGAAGGAAACATTTCTTCCTTTTCTCTTCAACAGTCTCAGATGTTTTTTGTTCTCATGTCTGTAAAGCTCAGCCTGTCTGTTAATCTGCTCATTAGGTTTTAATTAATGGATTAATTGATCTGTCACTTACTGACAGAAAGATATATTGAGTTTCCTACTTTAATAAGAAGCTAACTGTCTCATTCAAGAAGCTGTAACCATCATTGTTCACTGATCTATGGCGGAGGGATACAAGGTGTGTTAGTCTGACAGAAAACAGATCTTAGTGACTGAAATGGAAACGTCAGTATTGTTTTAAGATAACAAACCTGTCCTTTAATTTTGTGTCTCAGAGACTTCTGAACAAGAGGCTGTGAGTGTCTGAACAGCATGTTTCAGTTTCAGTGAGAATGGTTGGAAACCAATTAAATGTGATGTCTGTGTTTTTGTGACTCAGTAAAAATGTTCAATAAAACAGTTTCCTGCATGAGAAACTAAAGTAATGTGATGTGTGTAAACCACAGGAATGAACAAAAGGCAACATGTGTTATAAATGCTGTAACACAATACATGTATAATAAGCTGCAGGTAGCTGACTCAACCAAACCTCCACCAGCTCAACAGGAAACACTAAAGACTGTACATGTGTCAGATATCACTGATATGACAAACTCACACTGACGAAGCTCAATAGAAGCTGATCAGAGACTTTAAATGACTGAATACAGTATGAACAGGAAACTCTGTACTGTTCATATGATCCTGACTGCTGGTTAACACTGAGAACACTGGGAACGCTGGGAACACTTTAATCTTTCTCTCTCAGGACAGATTTCTGCGTCTCTGTATATTTGATCCCCTTCAGGTGATTTTCTCCTTCACACTCTTCATCCTCTTCCTCCTCTTCACACTCTTCATCCTCTTCCTCCTCTTCCTCCTCTTCCTCCTCTTCACACTCTTCATCCTCTCCCTCCCCTTCCTCCTCCTCCTCCTCCTCATCCTCCCACTCTTCTCTGTAGTGAGAGCAGTGAGGTGATAATGTGACACAGTGTCTGAACAACAACAGGTGTCTGGTCCTGGTAATCCTGCCCTCTCCGCTCTGCAGCGGGACAAAGGCTGGATTTGTTTGGGTCGGCTCTCCGCCCACGCAGCCGCGCGGAGGACGGGGGGTTCTCTCCGCCCACGCAGCCGCGCGGAGGACGGGGGGTTCTCTTCGCCCAGAACACCGTGTTCTGGAAATCTGTGTCACATTCTCTGCTGCAGCGTAAATAATGGAGAGCAGCCAACGGAGCTGATAGCTGGGAGCACGAGGATAGCTGGGAGCAGCTAGAGCCCTTTACTACTGAGGACAGGCTGCAGAAACACGTCCAGCCCTAGCCCCTAACCCCACAGCCCCTAACCCTACAGACCCTAACCCTACATACCCTAACCCTACATACCCTAACCCTACAGACCCTAACCCCACAGACCCTAACCCTACAGACCCTAACCCCTAACCCCACAGACCCTAACCCTACAGACCCTAACCCTATATACCCTAGCCCTATATACCCTAACCCCACAGACCCTACCCCCACAGACCCTAACCCTACAGACCCTAACCCCTACCCCCACAGACCCTAACCCTACAGACCCTAACCCCTAACCTTACAGACCCTAACCCTACATCTATCTATCTTTTCTGTGTATTGTAAAGTGATTATAATGTGCAGATGTGTGTGTGAGTGTGTGTGTGAGTGTGTGTGTGTGTGTGAGTGTGTGTGAGTGTGTGTGAGTGTGTGTGTGTGGATCCTTGGAGGTTTCAGAGTCGGGGGGGTCGTCGTATGTTGGAGACATTAAAAATGAAACTCAGCTGAAAAACATGTGTGCAGCTGATGGTGCAAGAATTACATTTACCCCAAATTTCAGAAAATCATTACAGAAACAGTTTTCTGCAGAAACACTCCAGACTTCTCTTTGACCCCCCCCCCTCCACACACACACACACACACACACACACACACACACACCACACACACACACACACACACACACACACACACACACACACACACACACACACACACTCACCCCTCCTCTTGTGTAAATGGAGACGAGAGAAGTAAAGAACACACACTGACAGGATTTTGGCTCTCTGGGCTTCAGGAAGTGTGTGAACTTGGTTCACTCAGAACAGAAGTCATGTGACGCTGAACAAACCTATCAGCTGAGTTTAGACTGTTTTACTTCACTGACTGTGATCAACCATCACTGCTTCAGACCAAACACGGTCACACTGAGCGCGCTAGGTAACCACAACGTCCTTCATTTCCTGTCTACTCTACCAAACACACTTATTCAGCACTTTTACACTAAAGTCACATTCACACATTTATACACTGATGTTGCTTCATAGGACTCCTTCAGCTTGACGGCATCCCTCACCGCCGCTGTCCACCAGCGGGTTCGAGGATTGCCGCCCCGACAGGCAACGACCACCTTGCAGCCACAGCTCCGGTCGGCCGCCTTAACAATGGAGGCACGAACATGGCCCACTCGGACTCAATGTTCCCCGCCCCCCCCGGTACATGGTCGAAGCTCTCCCGGAGGTGGGAGTTGAAACTCTCTCTGACAGGAGACTCTGCCAGACGTTCCCAGCAGACCCTCACAATACGTTTGGGCCTGCCAGGTCTGACCGGCATCCCCCCCACCATCGGAGCCAACTCACCACCAGGTGGTGATCAGTTGACAGCTCCGCCCCTCTCTTCACCCGAGTGTCCAAGACATGCGGCCGCAAGTCCGACAACACGACTACAAAGTCAATCATGGAACTGCGGCCTAGGGTGTCCTGGTGCCAAGTGCACATATGGACCCCCCCCCCCCCCATGCTTGAACATGGTGTTCGTTTTGGACAATCTGTGACGAGCACAGAAGTCCAATAACAGAACACCGCTTGGGTTCAGATCGGGGGGGCGTTCCTCCCAATCTCACCCCTCCAGGTCTCACTATCGCTGCCAACGTGGGCGTTGAAGTCCCCCAGCAGAACGAGGGAATCCCCAGAGGGAGCACTCTCCAGCCCCCCCTCCAAGGTCCTACTTTATACTACTTTATATACAGTTAGCTAGTTTAGTCCAGTGGTTCCCAACCTAGGGGTGGGGTCCCTCCAAAGGGTCAGCAGATAAATGTGAGGGCTGCTGAGATGATTAACGGGAAAGAAGAAAAATCAAAGTTCTGATTCACAAATGTGTTTTCAGTTTTTGAACTTTTTCTCTAATCTTTGATTTTTGCTGAAATATTGGATCATTTGAACATTTATTGAAATGAAAGCATGTGAGAAGTTTAGAGGGAAGAATCAGTATTTGGTGGAGCTGTTAACAACTCATAGACATCTGAACTGTGAGCCGACTACACACTGCAAGTACTAGTACCTCTAACTGTACTACAGTAAAGTACTAGTACCTCTAACTGTACTACAGTAAAGTACTAGTACCTCTAACTGTACTTCAGTAAAGTACTAGTACCTCTAACTGTACTACAGTAAAGTACTAGTACCTCTAACTGTACTACAGTAAAGTACTAGTACCTCAGACTGTACTACAGTAAAATACTAGTACCTCAAACTGTACTACAGTAAAGTACTAGTACCTCTAACTGTACTACAGTAAAGTACTAGTACCTCTAACTGTACCACAGTAAAGTACTAGTACCTCTTTATTGTAGTATTTCCAGCACTGATACAGTTTCATGGTATTTTTTTATATTCTTTGAACATATCAACACTTTTATAGATTGTTGGCTGAACTGAACTTTTCTCTTCCTGCTGGAACAGGAAGTGTTTGAAGCGAACTAACAGCTGCTACCTGAACATGGAGGAGAAGGATGAAAGAAATCTGTTCTCCACCCAACGCCAAATCCTTCCTCTGACAAAGAGTCCAACGAGGTTTCAGTGCGACTGCTGGCGAACAGAAAGTCTTTACTCTGGAGCCAAGAGTCTCATCTGATGAACGAGGAGCCGTTTAATCACTGCTGTCCTACAGACCAGCTTACCCAACGTTCTGCTCTATAAAACTCTTTATGACCCAAATGAAGCCATAAAGAGAATGAGTTTTATTAAAAGAAGTCATTACTTGCATCATTTAAACAGAAACCATCAGAGTCAGAGCAGAGACTTAAATCTAATGCTCCTCTTATCGTTCGCTCTCTGCTGTTTCTCATTTTCTACGCTGTTAAAAAATCCTCCAGAGACTCAGACTGAAGATGTGAACGTTCCCGCCCAAACCAGACAAATGAGAATCTGATGGAAATGTTGAACAAGTTAAGCTTTGTCCCATCACACATATAAATATCTCCAAGACTTTAAGAGTTTTAAAAAAGTTACAAACATTAAACAGAAACAAGTGTTTGTCTTCTCTGCAGACGCTCGTCTCAGTATTTTTTTTTATTTTAGGGTTAGGGAATCAAACCGCCGATCTTCTGATTGGTGGACGACGGCTCCTTCAGATAAAACACAAAGACTAAATGCTCATGGCTGAGGTTGCCATAGCGACAGGCAGGATAACCCTGGAGACGGTGGTGAAGGTAACGGTATCATTTAACAATCTGTTTACAGCTGGAACATAAAATCAGGTCCTCACTTGTTTCTGAGCTGCAGGTTTTTATCCAGACTGTTCTCTGTGTGATGAGATGAAGCTGCTCCTGTCCAATCTTTAACTTTTACTAGAACAGGACAGAGTGGCTAACAACAGTTTAGAAATGTTCCTGTTGTGTGTCTGACAGCATGAACACAGAGGGCCACGGCTCTGATCTGTGATCTGTTAAACATCCTGAACACTGAGGGCTACGGCTCTGATCTGTGATCTGTTAAACATCCTGAACACAGAGGGCTACGGCTCTGATCTGTGATCTGTTAAACATCCTGAACACAGAGGGCCACGGCTCTGATCTGTGATCTGTTAAACATCCTGAACACAGAGGGCCACGGCTCTGATCTGTGATCTGTTAAACATCCTGAACACAGAGGGCTACGGCTCTGATCTGGGATCTGTTAAACATCCTGAACACAGAGGGCCACGGCTCTGATCTGGGATCTGTTAAACATCCTGAACACAGAGGGCTACGGCTCTGATCTGGGATCTGTTAAACATCCTGACATCAGAAGCTGCACAGAGCGATAGAGCGATCCATCTTTATCCAGTTTCAGTCATCATACCTGTGTGAGCGGCACACATGAAGAACACAGACTGTACAGGAAAAATGGACGTAACATCCGTGACGTCACCCATTGGTTTGTGGACTGCTGCTCGGAAGCCAATAGTTGCGGATCTGGGTAGCGCTATCTTGAAAATTTCAGGTGCATGCTGGATTCTACTTATATGGGCATGAGGCGGGGCCGTGGGAGGAGCGGAGAGGTTGCTATGGTTACGAGGGCTGGATCTCGAGGACATTGGTCAATCAACCTGTCAATCAGGACGTAGCCACGCCCTAATGCATACCCTGCTTTATCGTCACATATAAAATCAGGGAGGCCAAAATGTCCCAAATGAACATCATACTGCATTGAAGAAGGCTTTAAACTAGCGATTGAGACCATAAACACATTTTGAAAACGTTTACTGAGGTTAGAAATCAAGTGAGAAGTTGGTGAATTCTCCATTGACTTGTATAGAGACGGTCGCCCCCTGGTGGCCTTTTGATAGAATGCAGCTCTAAGTTACTTCTCCATTGACTTGTATAGAGACGGTCCCCCTGGTGGCCTTTTGATAGAATGCAGCTCTAAGTTACTTCTCCATTGACTTGTATAGAGACGGTCGCCCCCTGGTGGCCTTTTGATAGAATGCAGCTCTAAGTTACTTCTCCATTGACTTGTATAGAGACGGTCGCCCCCTGGTGGCCTTTTGATAGAATGCAGCTCTAAGTTACTTCTCCATTGACTTGTATAGAGACGGTCCCCCTGGTGGCCTTTTGATAGAATGCAGCTCTAAGTTACTTCTCCATTGACTTGTATAGAGACGGTCGCCCCCTGGTGGCCTTTTGATAGAACGCAGCTCTAAGTTACTTCCGCGTTGGCCTCATTTCAGAGGACCAGAACTCCCCACCTGATGAAGAACAAGGAACCGCCTGTCTCTGAGTCAGACAGCGTGACCAACAG
>JAJDFG010000303.1:165000-303146 GCA_021039105.1 Scomber colias | reverse complement strand
AGTCAGGATGGAAAACACATTAATAAATTGAGTTTACATAAGTCAGGATCATTCACACATCAGCTGAGAGAGAGACAGAGAGAGAGAGAAAGAGAGACACACACTTAACAAGCTGCTGAGTTACTGCTGAGTAGCTGGCTCCTGATTGGCTGAGGCCACTTAACGAGGGGGGAGGGGGGGTCACACAGGGGTCAGTGTGATCTGAGCAGCAAAATCTTCCTCACTGAGTTCAACACTGACACACAACTAAACATGTAAAATAATAAAATACAAATATGTTAAAATAATAAAATACAAAATACAAATATGTTAAAATAATAAAATACAAACATGTAAAATAATAAAATACAAATATGTAAAATAATAAAATACAAACATGTTAAAATAATAAAATACAAATATGTAAAATAATAAAATACAAATATGTAAAATAATAATACAAATATGTAAAATAATAAAATACAAATGTAAAATAATAAAATACAAATATGTTAAAATAATAAAATACAAACATGTAAAATAATAAAATACAAACATGTAAAATAATAAAATACAAACATGTTAAAATAATAAAATACAAACATGTTAAAATAATAAAATACAAACATGTTAAAATAATAAAATACAAATATGTAAAATAATAAAATACAAATATGTAAAATAATAATACAAATATGTAAAATAATAAAATACAAATATGTTAAAATAATAAAATACAAATATGTTAAAATAATAAAATACAAATATGTTAAAATAATAAAATACAAACATGTAAAATAATAAAATACAAATATGTTAAAATAATAATACAAATATATAAAATAAAATACAAATATATAAAATAAAATACAAATATATAAAATAATAATATAAATATATAAAATACAAACATGTAAAATAATAAAATACAAATATATAAAATAATAAAATACAAATATGTAAAATAATAAAATACAAATATGTAAAATAATAAAATACAAACATGTAAAATAATAAAATACAAACATATAAAATAATAAAATACAAACATGTAAAATAATAAAATACAAATATGTTAAAATAATAAAATACAAATATGTTAAAATAATAAAATACAAATATATAAAATAATAAAATATAAATATATAAAATAATAAAATACAAATATATAAAATAATAAAATACAAACATGTAAATTAATAAAATACAAACATGTAAAATAATAAAATACAAACATGTAAAAATAATAATACAAATATGTAAAATAATAAAATATAAATATATAAAATAATAAAATACAAACATGTAAAATAATAAAATACAAACATGTAAAATAATAAATTACAAACATGTAAAATAATAAATTACAAAGGCAGAGAAACATAATGTAGAAAGAGAGGAGAGATAACCAACAAAATATTAACCATCCAATGCAAAAAGAAAATAAAATAAAGGGGGGGGGGGGGGGGGGGGCATAAGAAGGAACTGAGCTGAACCCTGTCCCAGTAAAACCATCATAACTTCCTCCCTCTCTCCTCTCTTTCTTTCCTCCCCGCTACCTTCCTTCCTTCCTTCTTTCCTCCGTCCTTCCTTCCTTTCCTCCCTTCCCTTCCCTTCCCTCCTTCCTTCCTTTCAATGAGTGTCCTGTAAAGGGTTAAGAAAGAGTGTTGGCAGTGTGTTACCATGGAAACGGAAGCTAACAGCAACAGCACAGAGATAGAATACCTTGCTAACTGTAACAGAAACAACATAAAGAAACAACACTGATGTCAAATAGAGAAGAACTGTTTGCTGACGCCCTCTTCCTTTCGGACAGCATCCACATGTGGAAGGAGATCATTTGTAACAAATACAAATATATTTCTAAAGAAGGCATTGGTCGTGGTGGCCGCCTAATTGTATGTCAGGATGAAACCCTGGACACAGATAACCCTCTGCTCACTTTTACATATTACACCAAAAAAGGTACAATGCTAGTACAAGGAAATGAGGCAAGTCTTAACACCTTTGAGGAACTTTTTCTCACAATGAAAGCAGAGGCGGAGAGAGTCCGACCCAATATGAGCAGCAACACTCAACACACAACAGCAGAACAGGAAGAGGAGGAGGAGGTCGTACAATCAGACCAGAAGCCAACAATTATTCCACCTGACCCCACACCTCCAACACCCCCCAAGCTCCTTCAACAGCTAAGAGAGAGCCTGACCCTGCTAGAGCTGGACTTCACAGAGTTCAAGGAGTTCTCTTTGGCCAAACTAGCTGAGTCTGACACCCAGCAGCTGAGACATGAACTCCAACAGTTGAAGCAGAACAGCCAAGAGGCCATAGCTGAGCTGAGAGAGGAGAACCAGGGAACCAGGTCAGAACTGATGGAGACCCAGAGGAGACTCTGACAGCTGACACAGCACCACACCAACATCGGAACATGGGACCTCTATGATGGACTACACCTGAACAAGGCTGGGATAAGAACATTTGCTAAAACGCTAAAGGATGTCACACTTGGTCGCAACCCCGACAATCTGGTCCACTCAGCAGCTACTCCTAGGATCTACAGACCATCTAGGTACCAACAAGAAAACCCAAGGAACTCTACGTCCCACCTCCCTGCGGTACCACGCCCACCAGCAGCCCCTCATCCCCATCCTTGGGCTTATTTTCTATCGGCCCGATGGTCATATTTTCCTGATAAAAATTAGGACTGCACAATATATCGAATTTTAATTACGATAACGATATTGGCTTCCCGCGATCAAATTCGCGTGATCGAGCGATATTTAAAAATGCGTCATTCCGTCCATTAGAACGCTCCATATTAAAAAGGTGTTTTCAAAGATCCTCCGCTTTAACCCTCTCTGGTGGTTTTTTTAACCACTGTCTGATCACGTGGCTCCATGAGCCAATCACAGACAAACGATACGTGATCCCCTCTCGCAATTATTTTTCTAAAGTGGCACTACCTGCAATGTACAAAAAATGCAGAGGGGAAATAGAAAGCGATCTTGGCAATGTAAAGTACTTTGCAACTACAACCGATCTGTGGTCAAGCAGGACAATGGATCCGTATTTGAGTTTGACAATTCATTACATCGACGAGGATTTTGCAATGCAGAGTCGTTGCTTGCAAACGTCTTTTTTCCCGCAAGAACACACGGGAGAGTCAATTGCCCAGGGTCTGAGGGAGGCGATGGCCTCTTGGAGCTTGCAGGAGGAGAGGCGTATGAGTTTTATTTACATCCATTATGCAGGTACAATGTAAGTTTATATTTTGCTTCATAACATAGGCTATATTTACACAATGAAAACTGGAAACTAGTGCCCTGTTTTGTTACATTTTCTTTATTGTTTTATTTATTTTTATTTATTCTTTACGGAGATGCACTGAATTTTGGTGAATAAGAAGACTTATTTTATTTATGTTGCACATATTTGTACATTACCAGGAATGTAGCACAATATGGATGTGAAAGCAGTTATAATAAACCTATGACAATAACATTTGTTTTGGTTAAAATCAACAAATAATCGTGATGATTTATCGTGACATCAATATTGCTCAAAATAATCGTGATAATCATTTTGGCCATTATCGTGCAGCCCTAATAAAAATATCCGATAATTTAATGAAAACGCGGGGACTGCGTTCAAGCTGAGTAGCGACTTTTACTTTACTTTTTCATTCAGGGCGAGTAGGCGAAACAAGCCATGACGCGCGGTGGCACGTCACATCCGATGCATGCTGCCAGTGAGTGAGTAAACAAACATGTCTTCACCAATATGGTCGTTCTTCACGGTGGCAGAAGATGACAATGCTGTCGCTATATGCAAAGCCTGTTCAGCGCTGATTGCGAGAGGAGGAAAGAAGTCGTCAAGCTTTAACACGACTAATCTCATAGCTCACCAGAAAAGTCGACATCGCGGCGAAGAGGTATTTAAGGAGTGTGAGGCAGCAGCTGCAGCAGCTAGCACAAGCAGTGATAAAACCAATGCGGTGAAAACTAAAGCAACGACAGCACGAAAGTCCGATGTTACCATTCTGCAGTCTTTTGAAAAAAGTAGACTCTTTGCAAGAGACAGTGAAAAGACCAAAGCCATTAACGACAAAGTAATGGATTTCATAGCACTCGGCGACCAGCCTTTCTCCGTGGTCGAAGGCCCATCTTTTCGTAGCCTGTTAGCACACTTGGAGCCACGCTACACTCTTCCAAGCCGCCGCTATTTCTCAGACGTGTCCCTCCCTGCACTTTATGATGTTGTTGCCACACACATCCACAACCTAATCGACAAGAACTACACATAAGTTTTACAACAGACATATGGACATCCGATATTAGCCCTGTTAGCATGCTAAGTCTAACAGCACAGGGGCTAGACGAGGACCTCAATTTGTGATATAATGAAAATAAAAACATTTGCAGAGTCAGAAAGTTGTTGTTTGTTGTTATAGATAGGTCAGAACAGCTAACTCCTCAGTTTTCTATCCTGCACAAAGTAGATTATATCAATATATTATGTTAAATATGAAAATGTGAACATATCGGGTATCCGTATCGGCCCTGAGAAGCAGGAAAGTATCGGTTATCGGTATCGGTTGGAATTTTTAATATCGTGCATCACTACAGAAATATACCAAAACGCTACTGGGCAACAACCAGTACGAGTACCTTTAGACACATTTTTGGAAAAAGCATTCCAACATAACAGTGAGGGTGTGAACAAGGTGGTAGAAAGCCTTAATCAGATATTTGACCTCGCAGCATCCCTATCAAACCTAAAGGCCTCAAACTGAAAAACATGACTAATGGTTTAACAATGAATGTAAAAATCTCAGAAAGACATTAAGGAACCAATCACACAGAGACCCAGACAACCACCTCACACGCCTTCACTATCATGAAACATTAAAACAGTATAAAACCAACATTAGACCAACATGTTAGAAACCAGTTACACATCATTGAAGAATCCATAAAAACTGGAACACTCTAAATAAAGAGAAACATGAGGATCTTCCCATTCAAAGTGGAGATGTATGGGTAAACCACTTCACCAATCTGTTTGGCCCAATAGAGAAACATGAACATCAAAAACACATAAAAGATAAACTAGAAAGATTAGAGTCAACCATAGAAGACTACCAGAACCCATTAGACTCCCCAATTACACTAAAACAACTACAGGACAAAATCAAATCAATTGAAACCCAGGAAGCCTGTGCTGTGGTGTCCATGGCATCTTAAATGAAATGATAAAGTTCACAGACCTCAAATTCCAATTGGCCATATTAAAACTCTTGAACACGGTCCATAGCGCTGGGATTTCCCCCAATATTTGGAACCAAGGACTGATAACACCACTCCACAATAGTGGCGACAAACTTGACCCCAATAACTACCGTGGAATCAGAGTCAACAGCAACCTCAGGAAAATCCTCTGCATGATCATGAACCACAGACTCCTTCATTTCCTCAGAGAATAATGTCCTGAGCAAATCCCAAATTGGTTTCCTACCAAATTATCGCACAACAGACCGTATTTTTAACCCTCAGCACCCTGATTGACCACCAAATAAACACAAATAAAGGCAAATTATTCTCCTGTTTTGTTGATTTCAAAAAGGCATTTGATTCTGTTTGGCACAAGGGTCTGCTGTACAAACTTTTGGAAAGTGGGGTTGGAGGAAAAACACATGACATCATAAAGTCAATGTACACAAACAACAAGTGCGCCATTAAGATCGGCAAAAAACACACAGACCGAGCCCAACCCTCTTCAACATATATATTAATGAATTGGCAAAGTCACTAGAGCAGTCTGTAGCAGCTGGCATCACTCTAGTAGACACAGAAATTAAATGCCTACTGTTGGCAGATGACCTGGTGTTGCTGTCTGCGACTAAAGACGGATTACAACAACACCTTCTCCCAAACCTGGACCTTAACAGTGAATCTGACCAAGACTAAAATCATGATATTCCAAAAAGGACCCAGCCTCCACCACCAAAAATACTAATTCTTCCTAGATAAGACATCACTAGAACATACAGAGGATTACACCTACTTCGGCCTCAACATCAGCACCACAACGACCTGAGAGACAAGGAGAGACGGGCTTTTTACGCCATCAAAAAGATCATCAGATCAGACATCCCAATTCAGATCTGGCTCAAGATATTGGACAGCGTTATAGAACCCATTTCTCTTTATGGTTGTGAGGTCTAGGGTCCACCTGCCAACCAAGATTTTACGAAATGGGATAAACACCAAATTGAGACCATCCTCAACAATGCATGCAGAGCAGAATTAGGACAATACCCACTAATCATCAAAATTCAAAAGAGAGCAATTAAATTTTATGATCACCTTTAAAGAAAGTGATCACAGTACGCTCCATAAAAAAGCCCTGACCCACAGAGAGTGTAGAGAGATGCCCCCTCAGACAACTGGTTCTGGGACTCCAACAAACACAAGCAGAGCCACCAAACAGAAATCCCATCAGACTAAACCAAATGATAAGAAACCTATCTGACACACTGGGAAGAATCAACCAGAAACCAACCAAAGCAAACTGGAAAGTTATTTGGCCCTAAATAGAAAACACACTGCGGCAGAATACCTGAGCACTGAGACCGATCCCAAGCTCAGGAAATGGTTGACTATGTACAGACTCAGTGAGCAGAAAGGCCGTCACAGACAGACCTGGTTCCCCAGAGAAGACAGACTGTGCACCCACTGCACACAACACCAGGTGGAGACCGAGACCACCTGCCAACTATACCAAGACATCAGAGACGCGTACTTCCCACAGATCACCAACACCCACCAACTATTAGAGACCTTAAACAACAGCAGAAAGCTTCCATACCTGCTGGGTGAAGTACAGCAATGTGCCAACATAGCAGCAAAATTTATAAACTGCTGGGACCACAGAAGGACGTCCAGCCGGCAGGAAGGACAGACCTAGACCATGTCCTCCCGCTGGACAGTTCCTAACCCTCTAAGTCATTTACTTTGTACATATTTCCTTTTCTTAATACCTTTGTACAGTGAAAGCACAGATCACTGGCTGTGAAATACAAAACCCTGCACCAGTCACTACAGCACAGCAGAAGAAAGACTTCAAAATGAATCCAGAGACACTGGTAGACTTCAACAAGAAGAACAACCACAAGGTAAAATGCAACCTACTGTTCTTCACTCACCATCCTGAACATTGGCACACAGCAATATGTGATCAGTTTACTCACATGAAGAAGAATGGGATAAGTAAAGGCAGACATATTACTACCTACGAAGATGCAGACCGCTCAAGTCCCATTTTAACTGTGAACATAAACCACAATGGAACAGTTATGATCCAGGGATCTGAGAACAGTTTAGACAACTTTGAGAACAGCTCCCCAACACTGAAAACTGTGGCGACATCAAAAATCTCTCCCGTTCCTCCACAAGAGCTCCAGACCAGGTCGCCCATCTTCAGCAGACATCCACCTACACCATACTCTGAATCACCCAAACTCTCCAGCAATCTCAGAGTCCTGAAAGAAGGTATCTCAATACTTGAGAGAGTTCATAGAATTCAGAGAGAAGACACTGAGCGATCTTCAGAGGTCTGATGATAGTCATTTAGGTGTGAAGGAGATGTCCTCCACTGTTCAATAACAGAGACACCAGATAGATGAACTCCAGCAAGCTGTTGGAGAACTGGAAGAAGACAACCATTCACTGAGAGAAACACTCAAAAGAGTGATAGAGGAGCTAGCATCGACCCACCACTCCAGCTCAACACGGCTGGATCAGGAGACCCGGCAGCCCCTACACCAGGAGTCTGGGTCTGCCACCCAGACATCTTCAACATCTTCAGCCTCTCGCCCCCAAATGTCTCCTCCCCTCTTCCCTCTGGGCACCACAGTCCAGGGGTCCCAGAGAAGGAGACCAGAACCTGCTTCACAAAACCACACAGAAATTATATATCTGTGTGATTCCAATGGAAAGAACATCAATATGAAACGTCTCTTCCCAGCCAGAAGATCCAAGATGATTTGGAGTCCCACCACCTCAGAGGCTATAAAGAAGCTGGCCACTACAGACCTCCAGGGTGTGAAACACATCCTGATTCACACTGGGACTAGTGACCTCACACACAAAAAGGACATAACTCACTCACTGCGACAGGTGGCAGAGAAAGCAACCTCAGCAGCCCCCACAGCCAGGGTAACCATATCCACCCTGTTTTCAGCATACAATGGAATATAATTCTCTCTACATCATTATCAATGCATCCAGAAGCTTTAACAAAGCAATACATTCCCTCACAGAAAAGGCACGCAGGGCCTACTATAGCACCAAAAGCTCACTATATAAATTCAATAAATAAAACCCATACTTCTGTATGGAAGTGAAATGTGGGGCCCTCTAATGACACAGAGGCACACCTCATGGGATACAACACCCACAGAGAAATGTAATCTTCAGTTCTGCAAAGAAATCCTCAAGGTCCATAGAAAGTGTCCAAATCATGCATGTAGAGCAGAGCTGGGACACTTCCCTCTCTCCCTGCACATGATCAAAAGGTCCATTAAGTTTCAGGTGCACTTAGCACAAGCTGATCCTGACTCCTATAACCACAGAGCCTTCCTCTGTAACAGCCTCTGCCCAGAGACAGACCCCCTGAGTAACACCAGAGAAAACCTGCCACCTCAAAATTCAAGAACTCCAAAATCTCTCCAGAACTCACCTAATATAAATCGACTTGCAAAAGTCTAATGATGCCCAATCTTACCACACACACATATATTATTTATTTACTTACTTTTCATTTATTTGTATATATTTGGTTTCATGAGTTGTATTGTTTCATTGATTGCTAATGCTTTGGCAACATAATTCTTGTAACTGTCATGCCAATAAAGCAAATTTGAATTGAATTGAATAGAGAGACACAGAGAGAGAGAGATAGAGACAGACAGAGACGGAGAGAGAGGCAGATAGAGAGAGAGAGCATTGAGAGCACAGTGAACTATTTGTGTTATAATCAGTGTTGCCAACTCCTCAGTAAGGAAAGTAGCTATAGGTTGTCCTAAAAGTCGCTAGAAGTCGCTAAATGACGTCATCGCCTAATTTGCATAATTACCATTTGCATGTTATTGTAATGGACGCTGTAGGAGAGAGGGATAACGTCTTGGGAGAGACAAAAAGCTAGTTAAAAAACCCTAAATATGTTAAGAACTACAAATGAGCTTTCTTATGTTGATTCTTGGTTTGTTTGTTTTTAAAATGTAAATAAATTTTGTTCTGTATTGTTAAATGTTAGAATATCAAATTGAATCAAAAGGCTGTTATGCAGGGTGTATGTGGAGTGGTGTGGGTCTCCTCTCTGCTCTGACTGCAGCTGTGTGAGGCTACTGTGAACCTGACCGCCTGTGAGTGCTTTGGGACAGGGGAGGGGCTCACGGCAGCACCCACTACTCGTTGAGGACAGTAACGATACGTGCTTTCACTTCAAAGTCTCCAATAACACCAGAAAAAGTCGCTAGATTTGTCGCTAGTCGCTTTTGAGGAAAAAAGTCGCTATGAGGGTTTGGAAAGTCGCCAGATTTAGCGAGAAAGTCGCCAAGTTGGCAACACTGGTTATAATAACATAGGTTTCCTTAATGTAGTTTAAATGACTTCATATTTACAGTGCATATATGAGCTGAATACATGTTACACCAACAATAGAAACTCTACTAGAGTAAAAAAATGTGATACAGACTGCTGTCAGCAGAGGAGGAGGAGGAGGAGGAAGACTGCTGCTGCTCCTCAGGGAGGTGAAGCTCCTCAGAGTCTGGACCTCCATCCTGTAGCTGGAGACAAGAGTTACAAAACATTTAGAACAACATGGACTCACATCACACAATGTACAGACCTACACTATCACCAACAACCATGACCCTGCTGCTGCTGGTGGTACTGCTAGCGCTGCTGCTGCTGGTACTGCTGGTGGTACTGCCGACTGCTGGTGCTGCTGCTGCTACTGCTACTGCTGGTGGTGCTGGTGGTACTGCTGGTGCTGCTGCTGCTGCTGCTACTGCTGGTGGTGCTGGTGGTACTGCCGACTGCTGGTGCTGCTACTGCTACTGCTGGTGGTGCTGGTGGTACTGCTGGTGGTGCTGCTGCTACTGCTGGTGGTGCTGGTGGTACTGCTGGTGGTACTGCCGACTGCTGGTGCTGCTGCTGCTACTGCTGGTGGTGCTGGTGGTACTGCAGACTGCTGGTGCTGCTGCTGGTGGTACTGCCTGCTGCTGCTGCTGACTGCTGCTGCTGACGACTGCTGCTGCTGCTGCTGACGACGCCTGCTGCTGCCGCCGACGACGACGACGGCTGCTGCTGCCGCCGCCGCCGCCGCCGACGGCTGCTGCTGCCGCCGACGACGACGACGACGACGACGGCTGCTCTGCTGCTGACGACGACGACGACGGCTGCTGCTGACGACGCCTGCTGCTGCTGCTGCTGACGACGCCTGCTGACGACTGCTGCTGCTGGTGGTGCTAGTGGTACTGCCGACTGCTGGTCCTGCTGCTGGTGGTACTGCCTGCTGCTGACGACGCCTGCTGCTGCTGCTGCTGCTGACGACTGCTGCTGCTGACGACTGCTGCTGCTGCCGCCGACTGCTGCTGCTGCTGCCGCCGCCGACTGCTGCTGCCGCCGCCGACTGCTGCTGCTGCCGCCGCCGCCGACTGCTGCTGCCGCCGCCGCCGGCTGCTGCTGCTGCCGCCGACTGCTGCTGCCGCCGACTGCTGCTGCTGCTGCCGACGACTGCTGCTGCTGCTGCTGCTGCCGACGACTGCTGCTGCTGACGACGACGACGACGACTGCTGCTGGTGCTGCTGCCGACGACTGCTGCTGCTGCTGACGCCTGCTGCTGCTGCTGCTGCTGCCGACGACGACGACGACTGCTGCTGCTGCTGCTGACGACGACTGCTGCTGCTGGTGCTGCCTGCTGCTGCTACCTGCTGCTGACGACTGCTGCTGCTGGTGCTGATACTGCTGCTGCTGGTGGTTGTGCTGACTGCTGCTGCTGCTACTGTTGGTGGTTGTTCTGACTGCTGCTGGTGCTGGTGGTTGTGTTGACTGCTGCTGCTGCTGCTGCTGGTGCTGACTGCTGCTGGTGGTGGTGCTGATTGCTGCTGACTGCTGCTGCTGCTGGTGGATGTGCTGACTGGTGGTGATGCTGCTGCTGGTTGTAGTGCTGTTGCTGCTGGTGGTCGTGGTGCTGGTGATGCCCCTTCTCCTTACACTCCTTCTCGTGGGTCAGTAGAAAATCTGTTCCAGCAGGTGGAGATGGACAGATGTTAGAGGCTGGTAGACAATCAATCAATCAATCAATCTTTATCTATACATCATCATCTTAAGGCTCTTTACACACAGAGCAGGTCTAGACTGAACTCTTCAGACAGACTTCAGTAAAGAATAAAATGAGCTCAGACCCAAAATGACTCAGATTATTTAAACCTTCTACATGTGGGCAAATAATTATATTTGGTAACTTCTGTAAATATCCCAAAATATCATTCCTTCCTTTCCTTCTTTCTTCTCTTCCTCTTTTCCTTTCTCCCTCCCTCGTTCCTTATTTCCTCCATCCTTCCTTCCTTTCCTTCCTCCCTCCCTCCTTCTCTCCTCCCTCTGTCCTTCCTTCCTCTCTTCCATCTGTTCTTCCTCCCTCCCTCTCTCCTCCCTTCCTTCCTCCATCCCCCTTTCTTTCCTCCGTCCTTCCTTCCATCTTTCCTCCCTCCTTCCTTCCATCTTTCCTCCCTCCTTCCTTCCATCCTCCCTCCTCCCATCCATCCATCCTTCCTTCCTCCCTCCCTCCCTCCCTCCCTCCTTCCATCCATCCTTCCTTCCTCCCTCCCTTCCTTTCAATGAGCGTCCTATAAAGGGTTAATTGATATCTAGGGAACATTATAACAGAGCTCTTGTGAGATGAGTAACAAAAAAGACTAAAATGACATCTGTTGGTTACACTAGATTGACTGAAATATTAGAACAGTAAAAACAGACTAAACAGGAGCTAAAAAAGAAAATGTCCAATTAATGTGAAAAGCTGCTCCTGTAGAAAGTTTATCATATATTTATTTATTTATTAACCTACAAACAGTTACTGATATCTGGTCTGAATTATTACGGTAAATTAAAGGTTTTAATAATTTACCGTAACGGAGTTTACACAATTAGTAACGGTTGGTTTTCTGTCCTGCCGTTAATATCTCAGCGCCAGTAGTCGGTAACTTCACGTTAACGGAGCAGTTACAAACACACCGGAGCTTTAAAGAGCTTCTGGAGGATTTAAAACACAATTAATAATTATATCATGTTGTTATATAATTAATTAAACTGCGCAGTGCAGCGCCGCCATTACAGGCTAGCTACACGACCGTTAGCTTAGCGGTGACGTCAGATGAACGATGAAAAAAAGAGAAATGAGACGAAGGCGGGAAGGAAAATTAAACTGTGAATATGTTTAAACATTGATATCCACATTATTAATCCGTTTCAATCCAAGTTAATAAAAGTTAATATGTGACTTACCGACTCGCTGCTGTCGGACACACGGTGACCGGAGCGCTGACGGTGGACAGGTGAGGAGGCTGATCCTGCTGCTCTCCTATTGGCTGCCGCACGGAGAGAGTTCTAGAAGGATGAGGCAAACGGAGCCTCTGATTGGCTGCTGCAGATCCAACCCCACGTTACCTGAGTCACTCTCATTGGCCAACTGCTCGGTGTGTAAAGTGCCTCGAGATGCTTCTGTTGGGAGTTTAGATGATTTTAGACAAAGCAGGATCTAAGTTAGGTTAGTTTAATATCTGCTGAATACTAGCATGTTTAAAATAAGAAGGGACACAACCTGAACACACTGAAGGATTGACAATAGCTAATACAACTTTTAAAAATAGGTGCTATTTGCTGCTATTACATCCATTGGACTACAAGTTTCTAGATAACACAATTTCCTGATCAAACTCGTCAGATTTTGTAAACTGATCAGTTCAGAAGAGTCCAGAATAAAACAAAGTGAAGTATAATAAACCTGTAAAAGTCAGAAAGTAACTTAACAAGCTGCTGAGTTACTGCAGAGTAGTTGGCTCCTGATTGGCATGTTAATAAAAATAAAAATAAATAATTTTTGCTAATCAAACTCATCAGATCTTGTAAACTGATCAGTTCAGAAGAGTCCAGAATAAAACGAAGTGATTTCATAGAAACACGTGAAATGGCCTCAACCTGTTAAGGAGGGATAACGTGTTGGTGGCACGTAAAGTAGAAATGTTACGTGTCTGTACCACGAAAACTAAACCAATGTAAAGTCAGTGAGGATCCTCTGTTGTGGTGGACACTCATTCCCTGGTTCAACAACCTCACGCAGTGTTTCATATTGTTTTCTAGTAGAAATATTTGATTTTCTTATTTCACATAATCATAAATAGCAGTAAAATGCAGAGAGGTTGGATCTGGATTTAGTTATTTCAGATAATCACTTCACTTAATTTGCATTCAATCAGATTTTTGTTGTTGTCTAAAGAACATTTAGGCATCGTAAACACGTAGCTGGTATCTGGAACAGAGATTTTCCTGCATTTCTGTCTTTCATCCACACCAACACTCTGTTTTAGGGAAGTGAAAACTCTGTTTAGGCTTTATGCAGTGTATTTATGCAGGTTCACGTAGATGAAAACTTTTCTGAAAACAATCTAGCGTTGACCATGTTAAATGTGTCACCACCACAGTGTCCATCTACTAGGATGGAAGCGATGGTCCATCTACTAGGATGGAAGTGATGGTCCATCTACTAGGATGGAAGCGTCGGTCCATCTACTAGGATGGAAGCGTCGGTCCATCTACTAGGATGGAAGCGTCGGTCCATCTACTAGGATGGAAGTGATGGTCCATCTACTAGGATGGAAGTGATGGTCCATCTACTAGGATGGAAGTGATGGTCCATCTACTAGGATGGAAGTGATGGTCCATCTACTAGGATGGAAGTGATGGTCCATCTACTAGGATGGAAGCGTCGGTCCATCTACTAGGATGGAAGTGATGGTCCATCTACTAGGATGGAAGTGATGGTCCATCTACTAGGATGGAAGTGATGGTCCATCTACTAGGATGGAAGTGATGGTCCATCTACTAGGATGGAAGTGATGGTCCGTCTACTAGGATGGAAGTGATGGTCCGTCTACTAGGATGGAAGCAATGGTCCGTCTACTAGGATGGAAGTGTTGGTCCATCTACTAGGATGGAAGTGATGGTCCATCTACTAGGATGGAAGTGTCGGTCCATCTACTAGGATGGAAGTGATGGTCCATCTACTAGGTGAATGATTTCGGCGCGTCAGCGCCGGCCAGCTTCTTGGTCACCTGAAGAGAACCAGAGAGTTTCATCTGTCAGTAAAGGTGTGAGACGAGCAGCAGTTCCAGAGAATGTCTCGTGGGTTAACTAACATGTTATTAGCTGCAGGCTTCTTACTTTCTTGGTGGAGTCCAACTTTAGGATGGAGCCGAAGGTCGAAGTCACCTTCGCCCTCAGCTCATCGATCCTTGAGAAGGACTCCCTGGCGTAGGTGTCCAGAAGCCAGCCGGAGGTGGGTACAGGCTCCATCTTCGGCAGAAGAGGCAGAGCGGGCACCTGCACACCGGGGACATCGAACTTATCGAATCTGTGCAGGAACAAGTTGCTCTGCCTCATCCACTCAGCTGTGTGATGCTCGACCAGGTACGCCCTCAGCTGGCTGGAGCTGTTGCCGACTGTGCGCTCCTTCATTTGGCCGAGCACCCTCCTGTCAATGGAGAGCCTGCAGGACAAAAACACTCACGGTTAACCCTCGAGAGACACACACACACACACACACACACACACACACACACACACACACACACACACACACACACACACACACACACACACACACACACACACACACACACACACACACACACACACACACAGGCCTGTACATTTGTTGTGTTTACCTGTATGTCAGCACGGTGGGGAAGAGGTCCTGGTGGCTCGGGTCCAGCTGCCTCCTCACGCTGTCCGTCCAGCTGGACACCTTCTTCCTGCAGTACCTGAGGGAGGAAAGACGTGTGTGTTATTAAGGACCGTGTACACACTCTTCCTGCACTGTTATGATATAAACACATATAATGCAGTTTCCTTACCAGCACTCCAGGTAGTCCGTACCCATGAAGTACCACCCGTCTCTGTCCAGAACTTTGTGTAGTTTTATAGATGCCACACCCAGTGAGCTTGTGCGCGCAGTTTGGACATTGAAAGTGGTATCTCCACAGCCGGTACGGGGCCCAGAAGAAAAAGGGCCGCTGGAAGAAGGTGTCAGGGGAGGCTGGGCACTGGGTGTACACCATCCGCGGACCCGGTGGATGGTGCCACAGCGCGAGGTTTTGCACGAGCGTTGCCCTTCCTGTCTGGTCCCGGACAAACAGGGCCCTGCTGACCCACTCATGCTGCACCCGGGGCAGGCTGAGCTTCCACGGCTCAGGCAGCACAACCTGAAACAGCAACAACAGGGGCGCTGTTGAGCCGGCGATGGAATAAGTCGTGTTTGTTTGAGCTCCCGTCGAACTTTTATTTTATTTTAAGTTAATAAGCGCGCAGTACATTAAAACATTGACTAATCTGCTCTGAAAATATTTCCGAAGCCGAGAAAAGGTCTACATTTGAGTGAATGGCGAATAATCTGCGTAAATTTCAATATACTGGAGCAGCGAACACAAGGCCCAACACCGGCGGGAGCCACATTGCCACTACCACCGCGGCAAGAGCATCTCCACCACAGCTACGGTCAGCTAACGTTAAACCAGAGATGGACGCCAAATCTCTGAAGTCGGAGATTCTTCTCTCGCTGAAAACTGAAATTTCGGCGGTGATAAAATCCGAAATGAAAAATGCACTTGCCGACGACTTCGACTTCCTTAAAAATGAGCTACAGGCATTAAAAGCAGAAGTTAAAAATAACACGGCGGCGATTCACTCGGAGATCGACCAAGTGAAAACCACGATCCGAGACGTGGAGACCGGACTGTCAGCATGGTCAGACGAGGTGGTGACTTTGCAGGCCACGGTGAACAACCTGGTGACGGAGGTGGCAGAGCTCCGAGACAAATGCGAGGACATGGAGGGAAGAGCGCGGCGGTGTAACATCAGAATACTGGGGGTGCCTGAGACGCCTGGATCGAGCTCCACGACGTCGGTCTCAAAGCTACTACGAGAGGCGCTGCAGCTGGACAAGGATGTGCTCATTGATCGCTCTCACAGAAGTCTGGCTCCAAGAAAACCCGGCGGGAAACCACGAGTGATAGTAGCCAAACTTCACTATTTCCAAGACTGTGTTGAGGTACTGAACCGGGCGCGCACCCGTACTCCACTTCGGTACAACGGAGAGCCAGTTGCTATCTTCCCGGATTATACTACAAGAGTCGCCAAAGCTAGAGCCGCATTCACCGAGGTTAGAAAACTGCTCCACAACCGCCAGAACGTCCGGTTTGGCATACTGTTCCCAGCCCGTCTCCGTGTCACGCACAACGGGGAAGAAAAGGAATTCACCGATGCAGAAAAAGCGATGACCTACGTGAAGAACCACATCATCCCCTCTGAGGAGCGTGAGTGAGACTGTTTTATTCTGACAATACTTTATTTGTTTTCATCCGTGGAAAGGCAGCTAAACTGGCTGCGCGCAGTGGACTAATGTCACTGTTGTTAGACTGTTGCTGCTTCACCAGCTTATGCTGTCAATATTTAAAGTGGAAAACAAATGTAAAATGACCAAGAGACCCCTTCTCTCTCTCCTTTCTTTGTCAATGCTGATTACCTTAACTATTACAATAAGCTTGTGAGTAATTTATTTTTGTTTTTTTGTTGTTTTTTCTTACAACTTAAAAGTTGCCTTATAGTGAAAGGGCTTATCTGATTGAATATAGTTCTGTTGATTACAAATTTAATTTTATAAGATGTGACTAATCCACAGTGTTTAATTTTAACACCTTTAAACTACTGTTTCCATACGCGGTGTGGGGTTTAATGGCCCCTTTTATTTTGTTTTATTTTGTTGTTGTTCTTTTAAATTAATTAATTAATTTTCTCTCCTTCCCCCTTTTTTTTTTTTTTTTTTTTTTTTTTTTTTTTTTTCTTCTTCTTCTCTCTTTCCTTTCTCTTACTTGAATACATAGCAGATGTTGAAAAACTACAATAACAATGCGCTAAATTGGTTTTCATGAGACGTTCGATGGGAGCCTGAACAGTTGGCTCTATAGAGTTCCTCAACACAAACACATATGTGTGGATTTGTTCTTGAGGGGTACCATGTTTGCCTTGTTCTTCTAGGCACTAGGTGGGGTGGGGGAGGGTGGGATTATACCAGACTTGTTTATTTCTTGAATTTATTTTATGTATGTCTTTCTTCCTCTTTATTTACTCAGCCAGATGTAAATTTCAAGTGCACTAAATCTCTTACTCAGTAGGTTATGACTGATCCTAATTCTACTAGAGGGCTGGGTGGACTCTCATCAGTGAACTTTGTGAGTTGGAACGTGAAGTCACTTAACCATCCAATTAAGAGAAAAAAGGTATTTACACACTTAAAGCAACTTAAGACCGGTATTGCGTTTCTTCAGGAGACGCACTTGCGCACGACAGACCTGTTCCGAATAAAAAGAGGATGGTCAGGACAAGTTTATCATTCTAATTTCCACACAAAGACTAGGGGGGCAGCAATCCTCATTGATAAAAATATACCATTTACAATGACTAATGTCGATTCTGATTCTGCAGGGCGCTACATTATTGTGACAGGGCAACTTTTTTCATTTCCGGTCATCCTGGCCAATATTTATGCACCAAACTGGGACAATCCAGAATTCTTTTCAAAATTTTTTTCTCGTCTACCAAACATGACATCACACCATCTTATCCTTGGTGGCGATATAAACTGTGTACTTTCCCCTACCTTAGATCGCAGTTCCTCCAAAAAGACATCCTTGTCTAAATCGGCACACACAATCCAGCTTTTTCTTAAAACATATGGTGTAGTGGACGTATGGCGATTTCGCAATCCCACTGCTAGAGCATACTCCTTTTTTTCCCCAGTGCATAAGAGCTATTCTCGCATAGATACTTTTTTCCTGGATAAAAGACTTCTATCTTCTGTAACTGAGTGTGATTATGATGCCATAGTCATTTCAGATCATGGTCCGCTGACCACGAAAATCACCATTCCTAACACACAAAATAGTTACCGCCCTTGGAGACTCAATCCTCTTCTCTTATCAGAAGAGTCTTTTACCAACTTTATTTCATCTGAAATACAATTTTTTCTTAATACTAATCAAACACCAGGGATGTCATATTCAAATATATGGGAATCTTTAAAAGCTTATCTACGAGGCCAAATCATCTCTTATTGCGCTAATAAAAAGAAAACAAATACAGCACGCCTTAAGGAACTAACAGATCAAATACTGGAATTAGATATGTTATACAGCCATCAGCCATCTCCTGACATAGTGAAAAAACGTCTGTCTTTGCAGACCGAATTTGATATCCTGTCAACGCAACAGGCGGAATATCTCCTCTCCAAATCTAGACACGGATGCTATGAACATGGGGAAAAAATTGGACGTATTCTCGCACATCAGTTACGTCAAAGAACTGCCAATCAGACTATACCGGCAATCAATGATGAACAAGGCTCAAAGTGTACAGATAGCCTTAAAATTAACTCCTGTTTTCAAAATTTCTATCAGGTATTATACACATCAGAATGTCCAACTGCACCCTCCGTATTGGAGGATTTTTTAAGCTCCCTACATGTTCCATCCGTAGACCCAAACGTAGCTGATTCATTGGAGAAAGACTTCTCGGCCCTGGAAATAATATCTGCAATCAGATCTATGCAAAGTGGCAAGTCCCCAGGGCCGGACGGATATCCGACAGATTTCTTCAAAAAATTCTCAGACCAACTTGCTCCTTTACTAATGTCAGTTTTTGAAGAATCACTTTCACTTAAGACCTTACCTCAGACCATGCGCCAAGCAGTAATCTCTGTAATTCTCAAAAAAGGGAAAAACCCTCTAGAGTGCAATTCATTCCGCCCAATTTCTCTCCTTAACACGGATGCAAAAGTCCTTGCCAAGGTTCTGGCACGCCGACTGGAAGGTGTTCTTCCTTGCATTATATCACCTGACCAAACAGGCTTTATTAGGAATCGTTACTCTTTTTTCAACGTCAGACGCCTTTTTAACATCCTTTATAGCCCCTCTCCACCTGGTGTGCCGGAGGTCGTCCTCTCACTTGATGCTGAAAAGGCGTTCGACCGGGTGGAGTGGGGCTATCTTTTCAGCACACTGGAGAGGTTTGGATTTGGCAATAAATTCATATCATGGATCAGACTTTTATATACTTCTCCAGTGGCTGCTGTTCGTACTAATAATAATTTGTCCCCTTTCTTCGAGCTTAAACGTGGTACAAGACAGGGATGCCCCTTGTCACCGCTTCTTTTTGCGGTTGCTATGGAACCACTAGCTTTAGCTCTGAGGCAAAATACTGATATCAGAGGAATTCACCGAGCAGGGGAGGAGCACAAAGTCTCGCTTTATGCGGACGACATGCTATTATATATAGCACAACCCCTTTTGAGTCTGCCTAAGCTAATGGTCTTACTAAAAGAATTTGGCAAACTATCCGGCTACAGGGTCAATGTTCAAAAAAGTGAGCTGATGCCTGTTGGCACTGGTAATGATGAGACATCCTTAAATTCACTCCCCTTTAAAATTAACCCCAAAAAATTCAAATACCTCGGCATATGGGTTACAGATAAACATAAAGATCTTTATGCTGCTAACTATCTGCCCCTGTTATCAAATCTAAATCAGGATATCGAACGATGAGATCCCCTGCCTCTCTCTCTGGGTGGAAGAATTAATACAGTAAAAATGAATATACTGCCCAAGTTTTTGTATATATTTCAGTGCCTTCCCATCTTTTTAACTAAGTCCTTTTTTACAAAATTAAATAATCAGATATCAAGTTTCATTTGGAACAAAAAACCGCCCCGGATAAAAAGAAGTGTACTTCAGAGACCTCGCTCTATGGGAGGAATGGCACTCCCTAATTTTTTGTATTACTATTGGGCAGTTAACATTCGAGTACTGTTATATTGGATGGATAACGATAACACTGACACTGAATGGCTAAATCTGGAGGGGGCATCTGTAAATTCCACTTCTTTAAAAGCTTTACTGTGTTCTAAGTTGCCATTTACTCAGCCCATTTCTAACTTTACCTCTAACCCTGTTGTTTTGCACTCAATTAAGATCTGGAACCAATTCAGAAGATCCTTTGCACTTACAGATCTATCTCAGGCTGCACCAATTGCATTGAATCATATGTTTGTCCCATCATTAATAGATGGGGTCTTTGATATGTGGTCCAGAAGAGGTATGGTATCACTGTCTAATCTGTATATTGACGGTAGCTTTGCCTCCTTTGAACAGTTGGTACAAAAATATCACATTCCCAAATCACATTTTTATCGATACCTGCAACTTCGGAATTTTGTATTCTCAAACTTGATATGTTCTCCCTTACGTCCTCCAACTGGCCTGTTGGACTCAATTTTAGATTGTAAACTAGTCAGAAAACGAACTATTAGCACAATATACGAAATACTATATTCACATAACTTGATGCCTTTGGACCTCCTCAAAAATAAATGGGAGACAGATTTAAATGAGCAAATCACAGACGACACTTGGTACAAAATAATACAGGGAATTTTTTCATCTTCCATCTGTCTTAGACACGCTGTCATTCAGTTTAAAATTGTACACCGTCTGCACTGGTCTAAAGTTAGACTCTCTAAGATCGATGCTGACATAGACCCCACTTGTGATAGATGCGGGCGAGATCCAGCCACTCTCCTACACATGTTCTGGACATGTCCAAAGCTTTGCGCTTACTGGCAGCCCATCTTTGAGACCTTTTCTAAGATCTTCGCGAAAAGGCTTGCACCGTCTCCATTCATTGCACTTTTTGGTGTAACTCAGCCAGACTTCCATCTGGAGATGTGGGAAAGAGTAATGGTGGCTTTCTGCTCTCTCCTAGCTAGGAGACTGATATTATTGAAATGGAAAGACCCAGCACCTCCAACATACAGTCATTGGGTTAGAGAAATCATGTACCATATCAAATTGGAGAAGATCAGATACACAATCAGGGGGTCTACTAGGAAATTTTATAACATATGGCAACCTTTCTTGATGTTTGTTGAAGATATGGAGGCAGACAATATAGCACTGTAAACCTCTGTCGTTGTCCTCAGTCATCTTTATTATTGTATTTTATTTATTATTATTATTATTATTGTTATTTATTTTATTTTTTTTTCTCGTTGTTGTTGTTGTTATCTGGCTATATGAGTTCTGTATATTGAACTATGTATTTCATGCTGTAAACTCTGTATGTCTGGTATTTGGGGGTGGGGGGATGGATGGGATTTACGGTTCGGTTTTTCTATGTTAAATTGTACACTATAACGTGAAACTAAATAAAAACACCTTGATCAAAAAAAAAACAGCAACAACAGCAACACTGAGTAAATGCGAAACGCAGCTTTGAAACACTCTGCTGTTAAATGTATAAAGTTCACAACAACACAAACCTCAGCCTGTGGAGCAGCCAGCCGGACAGGTGCAGGGACGGGAGGAGGGACGGGAGCAGGTGCAGGGATGGGAGGAGGGACGGGAGCAGGTGCAGGGGCGGGAGGAGGAGCGGTCTTCCGTCTGGCAGCTGGACCCGGTGGCGGCAGGGGAGAGGATGCTGTGAAGAACACACAAGGAACAAATGAGTGGATGAATTAACATAACAGTCACATATTTGACTCTCACTGACCACAACTCTGAATTTGACAGACTTACCTGAAGCTTCCATCTCCAGCTCAGTGGCAGCAGCAGCTTCAACGAGCATCAGGTCGTCGTCCTCCGAGGAAACTGAAACCACAGCAACAGTTCAGACGTCACACAGACTGCACCTCAAGCTCAGTTTAACCTCAACGTGAATAAAGATGATGCTCACTGGTCAGGACCACGGCCACCGCTCTCTTACTCAGGGGACGGGGTGGTCGAGGACGACGATGACCCCATGGCTCGGGTTCCGGGCGCTGGAAGACTGGGTCGACGGCACTGGAGTACTGGCAGAGTGTGACTGGTCGGTGGTGGCTGAAGGACGCCGAGCAGTGGTGGCGGTGGCGGCTGAAGATGCAGCGGCAGAGGCAGGCAGCTGGCTCCTGTCCCTCCTCGCCACGTACATCTTCACCTTGGCCAAGCGAGAGCTGGTGTTGTTGACCGCCAACGTGTGGACCCAGCTCCTGTAGCTGAGAGACATGAGTTTGAGTTAGATTACCGTGTAACTGTGTGACTGTAATTAAAGTGATTGTAGTTATTGACTTACCTCCTGACGTCCTTGTCGGTGGACTCATACAGCTCCCTGTACGTCATGGAGCTGTATGCACCGAAGCCAACCAAGCAGTCACCCTCTGCATCGGTGCCTGCCCTCAACTTGTCTTCTATGGCGGCGGCCATAGAAGGGAAGAGGCAGGCGTACTCCAGCAGCATGTCCTTGCACAGCATGAGGGGGGTGCTGCTGCCGTCCCCCTCCCCCACGCTCCTTTTTGTGGCTTGCCAGCAGCCCCGCCGAATAGCCGACGTCGTGAGTCAGCAGCCACTGGAAGGTCTGACCCCGGTACTGACCGAACTGCACCTCCATCCTGCTGAGGATGTGGCGCCGGTCAGCCGGGTTCCCTCCCTGGGCTGTGACCCGCGCCCACGCGTCGGCCTCGGCCCTCTGCGTTGACATCAGAGGAAGGGGCTGGCTGGCAACCTGCACGGCTTCAGTTGACGCCTGAAGCTTCAGCTGGGTGGTGGAACCAGGCAGGAAAACAAACGAAGGCTTGTAGTCCATCTGTAGAAAACACAACAAGAGCATGTAAGAAGCTGTTTGTCTACAAATATATTGTGTATACATTATATATAAATATGTCATATGTGAAGAAGGTAGTACAGCTTGGACTTTAATGAATAGTTTCATACAAGTAATGTCTTACAGGGAAAATTATTACAACGGTGTAAATGCTTGACTTTTATGAATATTTTCTTAGCAATACGTTATTACAATGCCATTAACGTTTATGAGTACGCACATTTCCACAGAGTACGGTAATATTGCAGTTATTAATATAGTTATTATTTAAACTGGAGGATTTGCGGAGACTGCTGAAGTCTCTTAGCGTATCAACCACTTTAACTTTAAATTCAATATATCTCTTCAGAGCACCAACTTTTTAATTCAAGATCTCTTTATTAACATTTTCTCATTATAACAAATGTGCAGTGCTGGATAGCCATTACAGAGGCATGAGATGGGTGTGGGTACACGTCAATCACATCATGCACAAATGAGATGTAGAAAAAAAAATTAAAATAAAATAAAAAATAAATAAATAATGAAATTGAACGGTATATAAAATAATCCCTCCCATGTCATTGCCAGATTACTAGTCATAGCATAAGATCACTGTTCAATCAAAAGCACAGAGTGTGTAACAAGTGAGCAGCATAGCTGAGCTGTACTCAAGGGCCAAGCCTTTAAAGGGTCTGAAATTCTTTTAGGAAGGGGCCCCACACCTTCTGAAACTTCTTATTTGAATGCTGAAGTGAGTATCTAATTTTCTACAACTTTAGGCAGGACATGATATCTTCTAGCCATTGCACATGAGTGGGAGGGAAAGTATCTTTCCACCTGAGCAGAATTGCTCGTCGAGTCAGAAGGGAGGCAAAGGATAAAGTGCGTTGCTTTGCTGTGGTTAGCTTTTTATCCCCTCCCATGACCCCGAACAGAGCGGTCAAAGGGTTTGGTTCTAATTTGACCTGTAACACCCGAGAAAGTGTATGAAAAATCTCCCTCCAATATTTCTCAAGGCCTGAGCAGGACCAGTACATATGAATGAGAGAAGGTACCGCATGTTTGCATTTTACACAGTATGGACTAATATCCGGGTATATGGAGGACAGTTTTGCTTTTGAAATATGAGCCCTGTGTACCACTTTAAACTGAATTAAACAGTGACGTGCACAGAGGGAGGTTGAATTAACCAATTTGAGTATGGAAACCCAAGTATCCTCTGATAAAGGAAAACCCAAGTCCTCCTCCCATGCAGTTTTGAGCTTATCGGTGGGGGCACTCCTAAGCTCCAACAACTTGCCATAAAGAACCGAAATGAGCCTCTTTTTAAGTGGATCTATAGAAAGGACGGTGTCAACAAAAGTCGAATCTGCTGCTGTTGCAGATCTGGTCGACTGAGCGAGAACAAAATGTCTTGCCTGAAGGTACCTGAAAAAATTTGACTTAGGGAGGCTGAATTTTCTACTAAGCTGCTCAAATGATGCCAAACTGTTGTCTATGAACAAATCTTTGAAACGTACAATCCCTTTCCTGTGCCACTCTTGAAAGGCAGAGTCCTGACAGGATGGCTTGAAAAGGTAGTTTGATGCAATAGGGCTCAGCAGAGAAAAGCTATGAAAACCAAAATACTTCCTAAGTTGGGCCCAAATTTTTAGAGAATGTTTAACCACTGGATTTCCTATTGATCTAAGTGAGGGAAGTGGAAGTGAGGATCCAAGGAGTGCAAGAATTGACAAATTGTCGTTTGACCGTAACTCCATCGCCACCCAGTCAGGGCAGTCAGGCTGGCCATAACAGGAGGACCAAAATGCAAGGCAGCGCAAGTTAGCAGCCCAGTAATAAAAACGAAAGTTTGGAAGGGCCAGACCCCCTGTCACCTTGGTCTTTTGAAGATGAATCTTGTTCAAACGTGGTCGTTTACCCTGCCATAAATATGAAGAAACAACTGAGTCGAGAAGTTGGAAAAAGGATCCGGGGATAAAGAGTGGTAAAGCCTGGAAGAGGTACAGAAATTTAGGTAGTATGGTCATTTTGATTGAGTTGATGCGACCCACAAGCGACATCGACAGAGGCGACCATTGTGTTAGGATTTGTTTAGTATGATTTAACAATGTGATAAGATTCTCCTGGAAAAGATCTTTATGCTTCCTTGTCACGGATATGCCTAAATAGGAAAATGTGTTGTTCTCAATCTTGAAAGGAAAACTGCTAAGGTCTAATGCACGTGCTTCATTATTGATGGGGAAGAGCTCACTTTTATTGAGATTTAATTTATAGCCTGAAAGTTTAACGAACTGACTAAGCAGCGACAGAACAGGGGGCAGTGAGGCTGTTGGATAAGAGATGAAGAGCAACAGGTCATCAGCATAAAGTGAGACTTTATGCTCCCTGTGACCTCTCCAGACACCAGATATATCCTTACAAGAACGAAGTGCTGTGGCAAGCAGTTCAATAGCCATGTCGAAAAGCATGGGACTGAGGGGACACCCCTGACGGGTTCCACGATGCAAACTAAAAGGTCTTGACCGTTGGGAGTTAGTACGAATTGAGGCTGTGGGATGCAAATACAATAATTTAATCCATGAAGTAAAGTTTGGACCAAAACCAAATTTGTTCAGCACAGTAAATAAGTAGACCCATTCAACGCGATCGAATGCTTTCTCTGCATCGAGAAAAACAACACATTCAGGGACATCTTCAGAGGCAGAGTAGACAATGTTGAACAGTCGTCTTATGTTAAAGTAGGACTGCCTGCCTTTAACAAAGCCTGTTTGGTCTTTGGATATGATTGTGGGGAGGGTATTCTCCAATCTATGGGCTAGGACCTTGGCTAAAACTTTAGCGTCCGTGTTTAGGAGGGAGATAGGCCTGTAGGAGGCGCATTCAGTCAGGTCTTTACCTTTTTTGGCTATCAGAGTAATAATGGCCTCAGAAAATGAAGGAGGGAGGGAACCTTGTCTGCAGGATTCTGAGAGAACTGAACATAGCAATGGGGAAAGAAGCAAGGAAAATGTCTTTAAAAATTCTGCTGGGAAGCCATCAGGGCCCGGACACTTACCCGACTGCATTGAAGAAATGGCTAGTGCTATTTCTGCCTGGGATATAGGCTCCTCTAATTTCTTCTTTAGATCTGGTGAGAGACTGGGAATACCGAGACTATTTAAAAAATCTAAGATATCATCACAATTAGTCTGGGATTCTGAGGTGTATAGTTGGGAATAAAAGTCCCTGAATGCTTCATTAATTTGCAAGTGATCCATAGTTATATGGCCATTTGGTAACCGGATCTTGGAGATATTTTGTTTAGCCTTGGAGCCTTTAAGTTGGTTAGCTAACAATTTGTCTGATTTGTCTCCATATATATATATAAAACATGGTTTTACTTTTTAAGAGTGATAGTTCTATTGAGTGAGTGGTAAGCAGGTCAAATTTGGTCTTTAGTTCCAATCGTTTTTTGTAAAGGTCTGGAGATTTTGTCCGAGCATATTGTTTATCGATCTCTTTAATTTGGTGGGCAAGGTCTGATCGCTCCTTATAGGATTTCCGCCTCACTTGCGCAGTGTAAGATATAATCTGCCCCCGGATATAAGCCTTGAGGGAATCCCAGACAATTAGACTAGACATGTCTGGAGACATATTAGTAGTAAGAAAGAAAACTATTTCCTTCTCCATGAATTTAACAAAATTATCATCAGACAGCAAAGTTGAATTGAATCGCCACTGTCTGTATTCTTGGGGCAAGTCAGGAAGGGACATGGTTAGGGCGATAGGAGCATGGTCAGAGATGACAATGCTCTGATAAACACAGGAGTGAACTAGGGGAATCAATTTGTTATCAATAAAAAAATAGTCAATCCTTGAGTATGTGTGATGAACATGTGAAAAAAAAGAGTATTCTCTATCGCATGGATGTAGAGAGCGCCACACATCGCAGACGCCATAGTCAGAAAGAAAAGCCTGAATAAAACGGGCTGACTTACTCGTTGTGCCAGGGTTCGTAGAGGATCGGTCCAAAACCGGGTCAAGCCAACAGTTAAAGTCGCCACCGAGTATGAGAGAATATATATTAAGATCTGGGAGCAGGGAGAACACTCGTTCAAAGAAGACTACGTCATCTATATTTGGAGCGTAAACGTTTACAAGTACGACTGGTGTGTTGTATAATTTGCCAGAGATAATCACATATCGACCAAATTTGTCGGAGATCTCATTATGCAGTTCAAATGAAACATCCTGTCTGATAAGGATTGAAACTCCTCGGGCTTTGGCCTGAAATGAGGAGTGGAATCCCTGCCCCAACCATCCTGAAAGTAGACGGCTATTGTCTGAACTACGAATATGGGTTTCTTGTAGGAAGGCTATTTCTGTTTTAAGTTGTTTTAGATGTGAAAAGACCTTTCTTCTTTTAACAGGGTGATTTAGGCCCTTAATGTTCCAGCTCGCCAGATTCAAATGTCTACTCATACCATTTGACGAGGAAGATTAGGATGTAAGAACAGTGACCTAGGCAAAAGACTGAAAAAAGATGAATGTGACTAGTGCAAAGTGTTAGTTTCATAGGAAATGTCAAAACGTTTCTGGCAATGATATAACCCCCCAACCAAGACAGCTGCTAGAAAAAAAAGCAGCAAGCTCTTCAGAACCAACATTTTACAATGACACATCTTCCTAACTCGCATCAAACTAACTATACTCCTTTATCGTGAACATACATGGACTTAGCACCTCAAAACCAACATGTATATTTAAAGAGAAAAAAATAATAATAATAAATAAATTAAAAAATTAAAAATTAATTTAAAAAAAATTAAAAAAGGAAAAAAAGATTTTTTTTTAAAATAATAATAATAATAATGATAATAATAATAATAATTTTAAAAAAAAAGTAATAATAATAAAAAAGGAATTCCCTTTTCAAAATGGGACTTAGACACCCTGATTTGAGCTCTGACATATGATAACAAAAGAGAGAGCAGATATAAATTCCTGGCCTAAATAATGTAGTATTAAAATTGTTAACCAAAATCAATACAGAGCTTGCAGATAGAGTGGAAAAATGTATTATACTGGCATTTTTAGAACTTGCCAAGTCAGGTTAAATTAGATATGGCGCTCTCAAAGGGTGCATGTGATAGCAGAATCAGAATAAATCAAGTTTCAAGCACATTGTCAATACAGGGTGTCCGGACAGCACAGTATTAGTTTTCAAAATTGAAAAATTATCGGTAACAGTTGTCAGCAAAGGGCAGCGGGGAGTAGATACTCACGTACGAACCGGGTGGGTAAACATGCTCACCCATGTAAACAAACAACGCCAGCTGAAAAGGCACTGAACTTGCAGAATGGCAGGGCTGCAAACGGTAGTGAGTTGTTCAACAGTCCTATTATGGCGGCTTCGGAGACTTGCGGAGGGTCTCGATGTATTTCTGCGCCTCGTCCACGGAGCTGATCCACTTTCTCTCCCCACCAGACAGTGTGACACGGAGCCGGGCGGGGTAAAGGAGAGCAGGCTTCAGACCCCGTTTATAAAGTTCTGCCATTACTCCGCTGTATACTGCTCGCTGACTGAGAACTTCGGGGCTGTAGTCCTCCACAACGCGAACCGGCTGGCCGTGATAATCAAGTTTCCCTCTACGCCGTGCCTCTCTGATGAGAAGATCCTTCGTCTGGTACCGGTGTAGGCGGAGGATGACTTGCCGTGGTCGCTGTCCAGGAGCCGGCTTGGATGCTAGAGAACGATGGGCTCTATCGATTTCTGGTGGTGAGGGCAGTGTGTTATTCCCAAACATCTCGCACAGCAGCTTCGAGAAGAACTCGGTAGGAGATCCGCTTTCAATGGACTCCGGTAGACCTAGGATACGTATGTTCTGCCTCCTGCTTCGGCTCTCCAGGTCGGTAACTTTAGCCTTTAGCCGAGTATTATCATCATGTAGAGTCGAGCAAATGCCCTCGAGGTCTACGACTCGTTGACTGAGGTCTTCTGTAGCGAGTTCAAGAGACGAGACACGTTGGCCATGGTCCTCCACTGCAAGCCGCGTTTGCTCAAGTTTCGAGTCGAGCTGGCTGAATGATGTTTTGAACTCGGTGGCTAACGCTGCACGATGTTCCTCGAGCAGCTTGGTGATAGCTGCTAGGGTTAAGCTATCGCTAGCGTCTTCCTTTCTGCTTGACTTACCGCCTTTCGCAGTCATTTCAGAGGTAACAGGACTTGTTTAGGCGAAACAAAGAGAGAAAAAGTAAAAAAAGAAAACGGGATTCCGTTTGGCATGAAAGTTGGAGGGCTGAGTGGTTTAAAAAGTTCAATGTTCACGGGAGCACTCGCGCCACACGTCTACTCCATTTGCTCGCTAACCGGAAGCCCAGAGCACCAACTTTAAAATATATGACATACTTTACACATCCTCTACCTTTTGTTTTAACATTCGGCGTGATTTTAACACAACATTAACACTTATGACAGTTTTAATAAGCTGTTTGTGCATTATATTTACATTACACACAGACACTTAATGGCTTTACTTAAAACTCAACCAACGACCAAAAATTAAAATATAGACAAAGTAATATGCTGAGCAGTCTTACCTCGATAAAAGTTCGAAAACAACTTCTTCTCAGCGCGGTCGGCGAAGAAAGAGGGAATGGCGGCAGGCGAAGCTCATAATTATTATTATAGAAGACTTCGCTTGACCAATGGGCGCTGAGGGAGGTGGGACTTGCTAGTCGGCAAGGCCAATCACCGGGGAGCTCAAAAAGTCGGCAAGACCAATCAGAGTCCGCCGTCAGTTGACTGACAGGGCTTTGCCGACTAGCCGGCCAATCACCGGGGAAATCAAAGTCCACAGGGCCAATCAGGAGGGAGCAGAAGTCCGCAAAGTCGGCAAAAGTCGACCCCGAAGATCCCTGTCCCTATACACGTTTGCGCCTCCACAGAGTTGACTTGGGCACGGCGTACGGTACGGTGGGGTGGGGTCCCCGGAGGTCGCTGGAGCTGGGGGGGTCCCTGGAGGTGGTTCCTCCTTTTTTGGAGCCAGCGTCCCCGACATCCCCGGCTCCTCTCTTTTAGGAGCTGGCGTAGCCCCTTACGATGTCCCTGGCTCCCTTTTTAGACTCATTTCTGCATATGGAAAAAAATCAGATTATCAGCATCATGAAATCAATATATATGAGTAATATGGAGTTAACACACACATTTCCACACAGTACAGTAATATTGCAGTTATTAATAAAGTTATTAAACTGGAGGATTTGCGCAGTCTGTTAAAGTCACATTTAGGCTCAGACTTGTTATTCTCATATTAAACTTTGTACAGATAGAAATGATCTGGTCTCTGACTTTAAATATTATTTCTGCTGTTTGAAACTGAACAGTCCGCAATAATAAAATGATGAGTGTGTATTTATATATAAAGACGGAAGTCTTGATTATTGCAGAAGATGTTTAATCAGATATATTTATCTAAATCTTCTCTGTGTGAGTCTGATGTTTGAATTGTTTTATATCAGATTTCAGAGAAGTTACCAACAATAACCAGGAAGAGCTGTGGATCTCTCTGTCTGCTGAGGTTTAATTCAACTATTGAGATTATTTTCATCTTTATTTGATTTAAAAACACACAGGACCAAATCCTAAACAGAGTTAGTTTTGCAACTGAGAGAAAACAGTAATCAGTAGTGGTTGTAGCTTGTATGGCGCAGTGGGCAAACCCCCTTCAGCGCCCCCTATGTGTGTGTGTGTGTGTATAGTAGTCTGCTCCTCCCTTCTTCACACACATCAGAACCATGGTCTGATGGTTTTGGGGACATTACATAGAACTTTAACCACCGACCAAAGTTGTAGTTAAATGCAGTAATATTATCTCTCTGCATTCTGGACCAGCTGGAGAGTCTTTAGAGACTTGTTAGCACGGCCTGAGAATAATGAGTTACAGTAGTCCAGCCTAGAAGTAACAAATGCATGGACTAGTTTTTCAGCATCATTGTGAGACAGGATGTCAATATAGATTGATTGATTGATTGATTGATTGATCAAAGACAAATTTCAGATTGATTAAAGTCTGAAATTTGTAGCCAAAATAGCCTATGACAGACACACTCACTCACACACATATGACCTCCAATAAAAGAAGAAGGGAGGAGCAGACAGATAAGAAGTAAAGGTGAAAGTCCATTCAGACGCCATTTCACAGACATCAGAACAGAAGCAGGAAAACAGTGTGAGGCAGGTGAGTGTTAATATCAGGACTGTAAATAATGATTACTGTCATTATTGATCAATCTGATGATTATTGATCACATTCATTGTTTAGTTGATTAAATGTGAAATGACAGAGTTTGAGGTGTTAAACGTTGTTTCCTGTTGTTGTTTTCCTGGTTTGTGCGTCCTCACAGCGAGGTCACGTGACTCACTGCTGAGCTCTAAATAGAGAGAAGTCACAGTTAAGAAGCACACACATGTTTATCTGAAGTGTGTTTGTTGGATTTAAACCAGAGTCAAAGTTTCTCTTTGTGATGACTAGAAAACACACATGGTTGTAGTTAAAGTCATGTCAACTAATAAGAAGCTACTAAGTTGAGAGGCCGGACTGGGTTTATTATACTGTGTATGTGTGTGTGTCTCCAGTGTTAGTGGTTTACCTCTCAGACTCCAGAAGATGAAGAAAGAGGAGGAAGAGGAGGACGGAGCAGAGTCTGTAATATCCAGCTGTGTGTCTATGAAGAGTGACCGGTCTAAAGGTGAAGTTCCAGTCTTCAGTAATGAACCTGGACCCTCAGACACAAAGTAAGAGACTGTTTCTACTGTAAACTGACCTGAAGGTGAGTCAGTTTAATATCATTTGATAACCTACATTATTAACACTATTCTTATATAGTTCTGTGATGTTTTTGTTGTTTGAGCATTGACTGCATTCATTATGATGAATAATACTAATAAGAGTTCAAGTTCTTTATTGGTCACCTACACAAAGCGTACAATACAATATGTACACTTTGACGGTCATAGATTAGTTTATAGCTGATTAACAATTAACAAATGAAAAAATCCCACCTGTTATGAATGAATGTGTGTTCCTGAGTAGTAAATTAGTGTGAATGATTCCCCCAAAGTGCCAGACAAGGTCAGGCATCCGGTAGGTCAAAGACTAAGATGACTTTATGAACAGAACAACAGAAATATTGTAACGGCTGGTGAGTGTGGACCCAGTTGCAGGAAGGGGAAGCGAGGCAGAGGTACAAAGTCCAGTAAGGCAAGCTCTTTAATCCAAAGAGGAGGCAGATGGTCATACACGAAAAGCCTAGCAGGAATCAGGGAAACAAAACAGGCAAGGAGCAGGCAGAAAATCTGAGGTCAAAAAAGGAAGACATGGTGGGGCGGGGTTATATACACACAGGGAGGTAAGACACAGGTGAAACAAATAGGTAATCAACTAAGGCGAGAAAAAGAACAAAGAGGGGAAGTAAAACTGACAGCACAGGGGAAGACTAGACTTTCAAAATAAAACAGGAAATGTACAACACAACATAAAATACAGAGTCTGACACATATATTAATTATTGATGGAATTAAGCTAAAGAGAAAAAAATTAATAGATGTGAGTCCTTTCTCAGTCACTCAGCCAATAATCAACCACAAGTCATGTTTTATTGCTTTAGATCTGCACCACTTGTGAATTTTGTTCTTACCTAAGAGAAAATCCTAAATATGAGAAATTGGTGAATGTGGCAAATCCTCGTAAGTCACTCATGAGCACAGATTCATTTTAAATCACACGTACATGTTTTAAAAATGTTTGTGTTTCTTGCATCTGGCCCATAGTGTGTCTCCTTGTGGTCTAACTAATGTGTTGAATCCACTTCATCAAACATCTATTTTAAATCCTGCATTGTTTACATGTTTACTAGCTTGCAGTCTTCTTCTTCTTCTCTGCCTTTGCTGGCACATTGTTGTCTCTGTCTAATTACTGTTGAACTCTTGTGATTATAGTTTATATTATTTTATTCAATGTGTTGAATCTCAGAGCCTGAAGAACAGAAACTGTGTAAGTGTGTAAATACTGACAGTCTGGACTGTTTATGTGGGGAAAGAGCTGCATGCAGCTTGTGAGCTGTCGGTTGGCCTCCACTAATGTCATGTGACATAAAGAATGTGTTCATGTCCACAGAGAGAGGAAGAGGAGGGCTGTTTCTGTGGAGGAGCAGCTGTCCTGCTGTTCTTTGTGTCAGGACGTCCTGAAGGATCCAGTCTCTACCAGCTGTGGACACTGGTTCTGCAGACAGTGCATCACCTCATACTGGGACCAGTCTGCTTCATCAGGAGACTCCTCCTGTCCCCAGTGTGGAAACAGATCCAGAACCAGACCTGGACTGCAGACAGACAGTCAGACCAGCACTGTACAAAGTAAGATTGAAGATCTGTCTGCTGATGTCATCATCTCTGAAAACAGGAATCTACCTCCTCTATCCTACTGAACATTAACAGTCACACTGATTTCTTTTTCATTCTACCTTTTTTCTTCTCTTTCAGCAGAAAGTGGTCTGCAGGAGGTTTTAGATGAACATCAGATCAGTCTGACCAGCACATGTGAATGTGTGACTCAAGGAACTGATGAAGCAGGAACTAAAACCTTCCTCATCAGCATCTTCACTAAGGTCCACATCACAGAGGGACAGAGTGAAGAGGTTAATATCCAACATGAGGTGTGGCAGCTCGAAACAGCTTCTAAGATGAAGACCCTCCATGACGCTCCAATCAAGTGTCAGGACATCTTTAAAGTCTTACCTGACCAACAGAAGCACATCAGAGTGGTTCTGATGAACGGCGTCGCTGGCGTTGGAAAAACCTTCTCAGTGCTGAAGTTCACTCTGGACTGGGCACAGCGCTCCAACAACCAAGATATCAGTCTGCTGATTCTGTTTTCGTTCAGGTCGCTGAACTTGATCAAAGATGAGCAGTACAGTCTGCTCATGCTGATCCATGTTTTCTATCCAACATTACAGAAGCTCACAGCAGAGAAGCTCGCTGTCTGTAAAGTTCTGTTCATCTTTGACGGCCTGGATGAAAGCAGACTTTCACTGGATTTCAACAACAGTGAGGTCGTGTCTGATGTCACACAGAAGTCATCAGTCAGCGTGCTGTTGACAAACCTCATCAAGGGGAAGTTGCTTCCCTCGGCTCTCGTCTGGATAACTTCCCGACCTGCAGCAGCCAATCAGATCCCTCCTTCATGTGTGGACAGGGTAACAGAAGTACGAGGCTTCACTGACGTCCAGAAGGAGGAGTACTTCAGGAGGAGATTCAGTGATGAAGAGCAGTCCAGCAGAATCATCTCACACATCAAGACATCCAGGAGCCTCCACATCATGTGTCATATCCCAGTCTTCTGCTGGATCACTGCTACAGTTCTGGACCACATGTTGACTCCAGACCAGAGAGGAGAGCTGCCCAAGACCCTGACTGACCTGTACTCACACTTCCTGCTAGTTCAGACAAAGAAGAAGAAGAACAAGTATGATGAGGGACATGAGACGAGTCCACAGAAGCTGACGGAGGCTGACAGGGACCTTCTTCTGAAGCTGGGGAGGCTGGCGTTTGAACAACTGGAGAAAGGAAACATCATGTTCTACCAAGAAGACCTGGAGCAGTGTGGTCTTGATGTCACAGAGGCTTCGGTGTTATCAAGAGTTTATACACAGATCTTCAAAAGAGAGAGTGTGATCTTCCAGAAAACAGTCTACAGCTTTGTTCATGTGAGCGTTCAGGAGTTTCTGGCTGCAGTCTACGTGTACCACTGTTACACGACCAGCAACACAAAGGTACTGGATGACTTCCTGGGAATATATTACAGTGACTCATCTCTGGATGACTTCCTGAAAGGAGTCATGCTGAAATCTCTCCAAAGTAAAAATGGCCACCTGGACCTGTTTGTCCGCTTCCTTCATGGCCTCTCTCTGGAGTCCAACCAGAGTGTCTTAGGAGGCCTGCTGGGTCAGACAGACAACAGTCCAGAAACCATCCAGAGAGTCATCAACAACCTGAAGGAGATGAACAGTCGGGATAATGACCTTTTTGACGATGACGATGTTGATGATGACGATGTTGATTACGACTATGTTGATGACAATTTTGATGGTGACTATGGTTATAAGAGCTATGAAGAGGATAACCGTATCTCTCCTGACAGAATCATCAACATCTTCCACTGTTTGATGGAGATGAACGACCGCTCAGTACATCAGGATATCCAAGAGTTCCTGAAGTCAGAGAACAGATCAGAGAAGAAACTCACTGATATCCACTGCTCAGCTCTGGCCTACATGCTGCAGATGTCAGAGGAGGTTCTGGATGAGTTGGACCTGACGAAGTACAACATATCAGAGGAGGGACGACGGAGACTGATCCCAGCTGTGAGGAACTGCAGAAAGGCTCGGTATGTCCAGATGTGATTAACATTATAAATCAGTATAGATTAGTAGTTTAGTTCTTCAAATATAAATAATATAAATGTTTTATTATAGTTAAAATTGTGCTCTACTTGTTTATATCAGAAATAACATGTCAGTTATATTTAGTCTCAGATGTTGTTTTTTTTTTTTTTTAAGTATATTTTTTTGGGCTTTTTTGCCTTTAATGTACAGGACAGTCTGAATCATTTTGATCTGTTTCTGAATTCAACTGATGAGCAGGTTGGCATCCTGCGTGTTAGTCATCAGTGTATTAATATGTATGAATGAGATGTAGTGTAAAAACACTTTGATTGGTCATAACGACTATAAATATTATATAAGTACAATCCATTTCATGTATTTATTCTATTTTTAACAACCTGTAAACAGTTTTCATGCCTTTACCGCACTTTGTAAACTTGTGTTTGAAACGTGTAGATGAAGGATTATAATAATAATAATTATTATGAATTATTAAATGTTATTTAAATAGAGTATGTTGCTGTGACAGTGGTTTAGTATCACAAGTAGAGAATAGTCATCAAACCATCAAACTGATTCAGTAATGTCAGTTACACAACATCATGTAAAGTTAGCTAACGTTAACCAACATTAGCCTCCGTAAACTTGTGTTTCACTAGCAAAGACCACATCCACAACATGATGCGCTTAAATTATTTATTAAGAAAAACAATTAATGAGCATAGTTCCTCTGTTACTGAGTGTGTCTTGGGGAGGCTAGTAGGAAGTCAACCGTAGCAAGAGGAAGAAAAGGGAGGAGAAAATTGGGGTGGGGGTTGTAGAATATGAGAGCAGAAGGGGAGGAGAAATCTAGGTGGTATTTATAGGAATGGCTGGAGGCGGGGAAGTTTTGGTGTAGTCCTGCTCCTGAAACTACACTTAATAAGCTTCCTTTTACTAGCAAGGACCACACCCACAAAATGATGTTCTTAAATGATTTATCAAGAAAAGTGATTTGCTGAGTGCGTTTTAGAGGCTCATAGGAAGTCCATCGTAGCACCCGGGCAGCGAGGACCCTAAAAACCACTTATGTGGATCCTAAGGATGGTGCAACGATATGTGGCGAAAGTGCTGATATAAAATGATTAAAATGATTTAGTTTGGTTCTTTCTTCACTTTTTCCATAGTTTACTTTGTAGCCAGGTATATTTCTATAACTGTTCAGCAGAGCTTGTAGTTTGGTGAGAGATTTGGTTGGGTCTGTGAGAAATAGAATTACATCATCATCAAATAGACTAATTTTGTGAGTTAGCTGACCAACCTGAACACCTTTTATATCTGGGTCTTGTCTCACTGCTTATGCCAGTGGTTCTAATGCCAGGACAAAAAGCCCAGCGGAGAGTGGGCAGTCTTGTCTGCTACTTCTTTGTAGTGTGATAGGAGTTGGCCTGATTCCATTCGTGACTATCTTTCCTTGTGGGTTATGGTATACGGTTTTCACCCAGTTAATGAAAGACTCGCCAAACCCGAAATTGTCCAAGACCTTTAGGAGATATGGCCATTCAAGGCGGTCAAAGGCCTTTTCAGCGTCCAATGAAAGTGTAATAGTGGGTTAATTTCTGGTGTTTGTCAAATGAATAATGTTGAGAAGTCTGCGAAGGTTGTCGGTTGCAAGACGTTTGTTTATAAATCCTGTTTGGTCCATATTGATACGTTTGGGGAGGAACCTGTTTAGTCTATTGGTCAGGGATTTAGAGATGATCTTGAAGTCTGTATTAAGAAGGCTAATTGGCCTGTAGGAAGAGAATTTTTTTAGGGTTCTTGTTTTTCTTATGGATAACTGTTACTAAAGCTGTTGAGAAGGAATCGGGCAGTGTTTGAGTTTTAGTTGCCAAGTTTATAACATCCATCAGGAGCGGGATAAGCAGATGGCTTTTTCTATTTCTTTTTGTGTGAGGGGGCAGCTTATCTCTCCTTGTTCGTCCTCTGTTAGTTTTGGTAGGTGGATGTTTGATAGAAATGTGTCAATCGTGCTAAGATCCTCTCTGTTGTATATAATGAAGAGTAGTAGTGTTTGAAGCAATCATTGATTTCTTTTGGGTTTCCTGTCACCATCCTGCTATTTTCGGTTTCTATTGAGTTGATAGTTCTCGAGGTCTCCTCTGTCTTCAACTGCCAGGCAAGAACCTTCTGTGCCTTCTCCCCTAATTCATAATATCTCTGTTTGGTTCAAAGAATATTTTTCTCTATTCTGTAGGTGTTCAACAAGTTATATTTGAGCTTTTGGTTTACTAATGTTCGATATGTTTCTCTGGAGCATGTTGTTTGATGTTGTTTCTCTAAATTTGAAATTTCCTTCTCCAGTTTATTAATTTCAGCCATGTGTTTTTTCTTTAAGCCATTAGTGTATTAATATGGCCGCCCCTCTTGCTTTCGAGTTAAATGAGGATGCGTACACTTGCCCCACCCATTCCCTTCTTAACTTCTGATGTTCAATTTTGGTGAGATGACTTTCCTGTATAAATGCCACATCAGTTTTTAACTTTTTCAAATAATCATATACTCTTTTCCATTTAACTGGTCCATTCAGCCTTTTGACATTAAATGATGTAAATTTCACTAATTTAGCCATTAGGCTTTGGGCTGTGGTATTCAAATATTGCGCCAGGTGATAAACTGACAATGGTCAAAACAAGAAGAAGAAAATACCCAACCCTCAGGAAATAGAACGATTCCAGTACCCTCCCATAACAGCACTGAAACTACAGATACAGTGCAAGTCCCTTTCTATGCAGAGTTGTGTGTTTGATATCCCCAAGTGTAGATCTAACACTCACCTATAGCCACATCAACATACACCGAGTTCGGGGATTAACACCCTCATTCCTTCCATGAGAGGTAATTGAAAGCTTGTTGTAATAATTAAAACAAATTCAATCTGACCCAAAAAATGTTTAATTATAGAACTCATAAGTAGCAATTCAAGGTAGAATTAACCCAAGAACAAAAACAGAGGTCTTGAACAGTGAGAACAGTGATAAAGTATAGACCATGTTGCAGTAAAATAAAATGGGTCAGGTTAAGTTAAATCACGGGTTTCCTATGCTGTCAGCAATCATCAGTATTCCTAACCATTACGGTGAAAAGAGAATGGGAGGATTCTCAACGTTGCGGGATGGAGCAGTGCAAACGCTATCTTCCTGGTGGCGAGCTCTCTCTTCAACTGATTGTATTCCTGTCGGCGTCTGGCGACCACGGGGCTCATGTCGGGAAACAGCATGACAGGCGTGCCGTCGTGTTGGATGGTATTTCTCTCCCTCGAAGCAGCGGTACGCAGGATCTTCTCCCTGTCCTGGTACTTCAGGAATCTGATTATGATGGGTCTGGGTTTCTTATCGGATGGTGGTCTGGGGATGGGTGCCCTGTGTGCCCGCTCTATGATGATGGGATCTGGGAAGTTGTTGGAGCCCAGGGTAGAGGGGAGCCAGTCAGTGAAAAATTTTACCGGGTCCGTGCCTTCACAACCCTCCGGAAGATTGATTATTCGGATGGTGTTACGCCTGCTGTAGTTTTCGAGTTGATCAACTTTTTCAAGCAGATATTCATTCGGTTTGCGCATTTCCAATACTGTTTTGTCCACACCTGCCAGTGTGTCCTCCACATCACTGATGCGGTTTTCTGCCTCCGTAACTCTCGTGACCAGGCCGTTTATGGTTTTGTCCAGATTCGTGATGCCGTCATTAATCTCAGTTAATCAAGTTGAGTAGTGAGTCTTTGATTTCCTTCTCGGTTCTCTCTGAGAATGTGGCTCGAGCCCTCACCTGCGCTTTTCTTTCCCCCGCCATGTTCGTCTTGTTGGATGTTAGCATGTATCTGGCTAGAGCTAGAACCAGTTTTAGCATCTTCCACGTCCATCGTGGGCAGAGAGCCTGCGGGGTTGTTTTGCTTCCCTTTGGATCTGGTATTCATACAGTTACTTGAGATCAGTTTGGGGTCAGAGTTTGGGTGAGTTAAAGGATCAGTTTAAGGATCATTTTAACTGGGTGTCATTGGGAGCCCTCAGTTACACGTCCGTCTACCCTCGCTACATCACGTGACTGTCTAGGTGGTTTTTATAAGGATGGCCAGAGGCATCCTGCTCCTGAAACTACACTGTATAAGCTTCACTTGTAGCGTGTTTAGAAGCATGATCATAATAGTAATAATTACATTATTAAATAAATAAATAAATAAAAATAATAAAATGCCTCAATATTATTTTAAATGTTAAAAAGATGATCTGAATCACTGATGTGAAGATCAAATGTTCATCAAAATAGTGAATGTCAAACTGTTTGATCATCAAATGCATGAAGTAAATATAAAGTGTCCTCTTTCATGATAACATATGTTGTAATATTTGTGTCATCACAGACTTTATGACTGTAGACTCTCAGAGACTCACTGTGAAGTTGTGGCCTCAGCTCTGAAGTCCAACCCTCATGTGACACATCTGGACCTGAGTCACAACGACCTGTCTGATTCATCAGTGGAGTGTCTGTCTGCTGGACTGGAGAGTCCAAACTGTAGACTGGAGACTCTGAAGTGAGTTCACTGACTGTCTGTTACTATTGTTGATCTTAATGTTTAACATCTGAACCTAATTTATGTTCATACATAACTTACATCATGAACTTAATTTTCTTTTTTCCATATTTAAGTTTTTACTGTACAAAGTTTAGTGTGTAGTTATAAAGATGGGTGATTGTTAAAGGAACTGTAGAAAATGTTCACTGTTAGTTGTTAAAGTAAATGAATGTTTATAATTGTTGGTAAAGAGTCACATCTGTAAACAGAAGATCCTCTCAACTAATATCTGTGTGAAACTGATCAAGTTTACTTGATGAAGGAGAAATATTTCTTTATTATATTCTTTAATGTGTTTTAATGAATAATGTCTGATCATTGATATTGATCCTTCACAACACACACTCATACACACATACACACACACACACACACACACACACACACACACACACACACACGTCTGAATGTTAAAATCTGTTTTTCACTGTTTGTATTTGACAGTTTTGAACCTGCATCCTGTTGGGTTCAGCTGTTTGGAGTTTACATTTTCTAAACTTCTACATTTAAATCTTCTTCAGCTCTGAACAGATTATGAAACATTTCATCATTTCAAACATGAACTTTGTTTCTAAACTGACTTCATTTATTCTTTATTCAGATTTAGGTGCTGCAGGTTGTCAGAGATCAGCTGTGATTATCTGGCCTCAGCTCTGAAGGACAACCCCTCCCATCTGAGAGAGCTGGATCTGGGCTACAACGACCTGGAGGATTCAGGAGTGAAGCAGCTGTGTGGTTTTGTGGAGAGTCCAGACTGCAAACTGGAGACTCTGGGGTCAGTTCACTGACTGTCTGTTACTATTGTTGATCTTAATATTTAACATCTGAACCTAATTTATGTTCATACATAACTTACATCATGAAGTTAATTTTCTTTTTTCCATATTTAAGTTTTTACTGTACAAAGTTTAGTGTGTAGTTATAAGTGTAAAGTCAATTCATTGATTTACTTCTTAACATATTACACGTGTTGGAAAATGGTTACAGAGAACATGTGAAAAGGTTGATCACTAGAGTTGAAACGAGTATCCGGTACGGATAAAGCACTTTTGCTGAGTACCAGTATTATACGAGTAATATGAGTCAATATCTGTGCTCGGATTGAATGAAAATCCTCATTGGGTATCTAACTGTGTCTGCGTTCTGTGATAGGCTACAGCGCTCCTCCCCTACACACATACACCGCTCTGCTCACTCACACACAGAACAGCTCTCTGTCTCTCCCTCAGTCACTCAGGCTCGCGGGTCTTTTCCGTTAATGTTTAGGGTCTTCAGCTTCAGGTTTGTACTTATTGACCAGTAGAGTTCTGGTAAATGTGGGACTCGCGTTGCGTCTCTGCCTGTTGGAGATTTCTTTTTTCTTTTTCTTTTTTTAACCAGTTTTTTTTTTTTACTTTTGAGTGTCAGACACTTTCTTGCTGTATTTCATAAAAAAAATAAAGGTAGTAGTGGTATAAATAATATTACAAATTAATTTACACCCCCCCCCCCTTCTCTCTCTGTCTATCTCTGTCTCTCTCTTACTCACTCACACACACACACACCTGGTGTGGAAAAAATAAAAAAAGAGAACCAAAAAAAAAAACACTCGTGATCAAAACCTTTGATCTGAAGCTCAATGCTGATGCTGTCCTGTAAAATAGTTTTCTAATTAGCAATAAATATAACAATTTCTGATCAACTCATATCAATTGCATGCTTAAAATAACAGACTGGTTAATGTCCCGCCCATTTCAAGACAACCCGACCCACTTCCGGATTAAATCCCGCCCACTCCGAGTACAGATACAGATAATTCATTTGGTTAACAGATACAGATAATGCTGTACTCGCTCATCCCTATTGATAATTATGCAGTACTGAATAGTGGAGATAGATTTTCCTGATTTTGTGAGCCTGCAAAAAACGGCTACTCCATGACGTAGTGGTGTACCCTTGGTCCCTCCTCTACTATATAAGACCGAGAGTCCGCTCTCCTCAGTGGTTAACCTGCCTTGTGGCCAGTCATTGTTACTACAACTAACACTACTACTACAGTCTACAGTTAGCCAGTTAGCTGAGTTAGCCGCCGAGCTAGCAACTGAGCTAGCGGCAGAAAGCTCTCAAACGTAATTTTTTTTTCAGTAACTTTTTTATTTATTGAAAAAAGAGCAAACAGACAGTATACAGTGAACAGTGTACAAGTAATACATCAAATAACAGATGAGCCAGCGGTAGTTGCATTAAACAAAAATGTTGTAATGGTTACATATATTTGACGTTTTAATAACCTTTTGATTAGTCAAATTATCAAGTAACTTAAAATAATGCTTGATTTCTTTATGAAAAACAACAAAACAAGGGTCTTTCTTATTAAATTTACTCTTATGGATATAAAACAAAATAAAATAAAATAAAACCAACACGTTTCTTCTTTCTTCTAATCATAGAAGCCAAACACAACATTTTCCCAGAGTAGAAGGAAATCTTTGAGGAGATGATCAATAATAAATCTGCTGATTCATTTATTTCTTTGTGTCAAAACTGATGGGATCCACACACACACACATACACACCACACCACACACACAGACAGACACACACACACACACACACACAGACACAAACACACATACACCTCACACATACACAGACTGTAACACATACACACACACACTGTAACACATACACACACACAGACAAACACACACTCACACACACACACACATACAGTACAGACACACACACACACACACACACACACACACTGTAACACACACACACTGTAACACACACTAACACACATTTTCTAAACTTCTACATTTAAATCTTCTTCAGCTCTGAACAGATTATGAAACATTTCATCATTTCAAACATGAACTTTGTTTCTAAACTGACTTCATTTATTCTTTATTCAGATTGTGGTGCTGCAGTTTGTCAAAGATCAGCTGTGATTATCTGGCCTCAGCTCTGAAGGACAACCCCTCCCATCTGAGAGAGCTGGATCTGAGAGAAAACTTCCTGCAGGATTCAGACGTGAAGCAGCTGATTGATCTTCAGCAGAGTCCAGACTGCAGACTGGAGACTCTGAGGTCAGTAGAGAGTTGGAGTCAGTCTGTGCTGGTTTCAGTAGTTTAGTATTAAACACAGTCAGTATCAAAGCAAAGATCCAGTATTTCCTGGTGAAGCTCCAACCTTCTCAGTGCTGCTTTCCTCAGTGAAGCTGTGAGAGGAGAATGGTGACAGGCTTCAGGATTGGACAGAAACACAGAGAGAGAGAGAACAGTCAGCCAGTCAGATGAGCCAGAAGCTTGTTGTGATCACGTGTTTGAGTTGATGTGAAGACGACTGTTGTTGTTGTGTTGATGTCTGCAGGAAATAAAGCTGGATTACAGCTGACAGCCTTACAAGATGTATAGAGACGGTGATCCTCATCATCAAATCTGATCTCAAAGTGTTTGTTATCTCATTTCAACACTAAACTATTGATCAGTTCATCTTTGTCAGAGCTCTAAGATCAGTCTGACTGCAGCCTGCAAATCACTGGCTCTGATTTCACACAAGCATCATTACGTTTAGTAACCATGTGGTCTTTATAGAGACCAGAACCTCTGCTGAAGTCCAGGAATCACAGCAGCTGTTTAGCTGAGAGCTCTGACTGATTGTCATGTGATGATTTAACAGCAGGAAACATCTTCAAATCCCACAGAGACTCTGTAGCTTTAAACTTTGATAAGAGTTGACATGTATCAGTAGTAAATCCATCAGTAAACTGGTGAGTGAATGTCTCTGTTTCTGCAGTAATGATGTGTTCATGACTCTCAGCACTTTATTTCCTCTGTGTACTTGAGTGAAATCTGCAGAGGAAACACACTTGATAGTAAAAGTGTGTGCAGGTGTGTGAGGTTGGAGCTCAGTGTGTTCACTCCAACACGTTAACATGAGAGCTGAAAGGAAGCAAGCTACGCTGCACAGCTGTTCCACTTCTGGTCTGAACAGGACTGAAGTCCCTGCTGCTCTTTATACTGGATGTGCTGCATCACTGACTGACAGCTGATCAAGTGAGTCTCACTAAACACTCATTTATCTCCTCTGTTCTTTCTTCTTCTCTCAACAGATGGAAGTATAAACATTGATCTCTGTCAGAGTGAGAGTCAACATCCAGGAGTGTTGAGAGAGGATTAGCTGGATCCTGATGATCCATCTGGAGTCTGGATCTGGATTTTGTCGTCTTCACTTAAGTCTCTTAACTGACTCCAAACTGAACAGTTATCTCTGGATTTAGCTGAAGTCAGCACTTTACAGATTTGTTCTACATGAGCTGTTTGATGTAAATAAAGATAAAAACAGGTGTTATAAGTCAGACTGTGAGCCTGGGCTCATATTTATCAAGCGTCTCAGAATCACACTGAGAGTTAACGAGGACTAAAACTAATGAATGAAGCAGAAGAGAATTGACTGTGACTTTCAGCAGGAGAAGGATTACTGCTGGGAGAGAGTGAGACGTGGCTGTTTTACCACAGTCAGAGCAGCAGAGTAGAAATAATGATGACGTGTTGTAGTTTTCTCACAGTCTCAGCTGGAAATATGAAACAGTGGTCATTTGGTATATTATGTGTATAGACAGGTAACCAAGCAGGTAACTTACCAAGGTTATGGAACTAAACTATGAAGCCAACATTCATTATAAGATGATATTTACAAAGTGTAAAGAAAGCCTGAGAGATAAATGCAGATAACAGCAGTGTGAGTTAGTCATATCAGTGATATCTGACACATTTACAGTGTTTTCTCTCAGTGTTTCCTGTTGAGCTGTGGTGGAAGTATAGTAACAAAAAGAGGAACTTTACTTTAATGTTTTATTTTGAGAAATGTTCTATTCTGATGCTTTCCTGAATTGGTTGTGAGATTTATTTTGTGTACATAAGATGTGATGAATCTGAATGAATGTGATGGTGTTTCCTGTCTGAAATGACGGCAGCGCTACTCTGAAGCCATCTAGTGGCGATTGTTAAAAAAGCACCAGAGTTTCATCTCTTGTGCTTCTCTACTCTCTGGGACTCCTGAGCCCTCGCGAGGCTGCAGGATAACTCCTGAGCTGCTGTAGACTTTCACACAGACGGAGGTTTGGAAGGAATCACCTGCAGAAACTTTGTTATTTGTCTTTTTCTACTTTTATGTCGCAAAGCAGGCATGTCCAAACTATTTCATAAATGGCCATAATGTTCCTGCAGGTTTTAATTCCAACCAATCAAGAGCACACGATCCGACCAATCAACTGTCTAAAGACTGAGATCAGTTAATTAAACTGTTTCTACTCTGACTTCATTGGATGTTTTGTATCACTCAGCATTAAGGTTTATAACCAATGATCCAATGATGCCTTCACTTGGCAGTGAGGAGAGATCAGCATTGGTTTGTATTCACATATAAAGCTTTGTTACTGTTACTGCCTCCACATATTTCATCTGTTAACCCTGAAGAAACATGATATTGGTATTCACTCACAGAATTGGTTGTTGCTCTGCTCCGTTAGTCTTTCTCTTATAATGAACTGTACACATGGAGCAACCACCAAAAGGCCTTAACATTAGATTATTACCATCAATACAGCTGTTCAAAAGCCTAATCTCAGACCTTGTTTTATTTGATTCTAACGGATTTTATCTATATTAATTTATTGTTTTATTTTAATTTTATCTCATTTCTTTTGTTTTCTTTCACCTAATATTGTTTTGTGTTTTGTTGGGTTGCTCAATGGTCTTTAGAGTTAAAATAAAGGTTAATAAAATGAGTGAACCTGCAGCCTCATTATTGATCTTTATTGTTTATTTCTGTTATAAAGGTTCCAACACGCAGCTACTCACCTTTGTTTATCTTGATGCTTGTTTAGCTGCAGCTTCTTATTGCAAACAAATAAAAAGTCAAACACATATTTACTAATTAAATGAAATAAAGATGTAAAACTCTAATGGAAGGCTCTTGTCTCTTTTATTAGTTTGTTTGTTGCAGCTGATTCTCATCACTGTAATGAAGAGTTTGCTTCAACTTTCAAGCTTTAATTAACTCCCACTGCTGCAGAACAGCTGTGAGTTTTAAGTCGACTTCATCTCTTTTATAAATGACACTTTCAGTATTCTTTAATTTCTGATATTTAAACATTTCATTTTCACCCCTACTTACCTTTGTACCATTGAGGGGTTTTCACTTGACTTCAACTGCTGACATTATAATAAAAAGTAGAAAAATGAGTGTTATGAAACCTTTTCTAGTGGTGGATACTTCAGTACAAGTAATATTAAATCCCACCTAAGAATTAGCAGATAAATGTGCTTAAAGTGAAGTTTCATATTTTATAACTTTTCTTACATGAAGAAGAAACAAGAAAAAGTCTCATTTGGATTTAAAGGAACAATTCAGATAATTCAAGAAACAGTTTTAAAGCAGAATTAATCTTCTCACATATGAATTACATTTTATTTTACATTTCAAGTCTTTTATTTAATTCAACCTCAAAAATACATAAAAACAGATTCAGTTCAATAACAAACAGTTTTCATGTCGTCTGTTTCCTAAAATGTTGAACTAGTCCTTTAAGCTGTGACTCAGGTTAAAGACATTAAAGGCCTATCAATCAGTTTAAAAGTGACTTTTTTATTAACATCAAAAACAACAAAACTTGTTGAATTGCACTTAAATATTTAAAATGAACTCTTCACCTCAAAACAATCAAATCAGATCTTGTTCACATTTTAAATGTGTACATACACACTAAACATCAGTGTGTTACTGTGAGCCAGTGTGACACACGACATGCTTCACAAACTGTCACTGATTTATTGTTTCTGCTACAAACGACATTCAGACCATGAACAAGTTCTTACTGTCAGTTTAAACAGAGCAGATTATAACAGGCTTTAGTTTGGCTCAATAATAAGAAATAACAGTAAAAGTGACTCAGAACAACATGAACAGTGACGCTGCTGCTTCATCAGGAAGTAGAAACAGTAGAAATCATTTCATCATGTGAGCTTCAACTGTATTTGATTGAATTTAAACCCAGAATGAAATGTACTTGTTGATGAATCACTACCTCCATCATCTCACTTTACTCAGTTTATCTCAGATTATTGTCCAAACTTCAGTCTCAAACTAAATCTCACAATGTGGTGTGAAAAACTAAATGAGGAGAATATCACTTTGTCCCTGAAGTCTCTGGACTCACTAATGTCTGAGTGACGTCATGTCTGTCACCTGTGTGTGTGTGTGTGTGTGTGTGTGTGTGTGTGTGTGTGTGTGTGTGTGTGTGTGTGTGTGTGTGTATATAACCCCGCCCCCCACCATGTCTTCCTTGCCAGATTGTCTTTGATACCCTTTGTACTTGCTTTCTCGCGTTGTTCATGTTTGTTTGTTGTGTAAGACCGGTTCGTTTTTTTTTGACCTCAGATGTTCTGCCTGCTCCTTGCCTGTTTAGTTTCCCTGATTCCTGCTAGGCTTTTCGTGTATGACCACCTGCCTCCTCTTTGGATTAAAGAACTTGCCTTACTGGACTTTGTACCTCTGCCTCGCTTCCCCTTCCTGCAACTGGGTCCACACTCACCAGCCGTTACATCCTTTTGAAAAACCACAAAGACAACTCGGTCATTGTGTCAACTCTTGATTTTTTTCACATTTCCACAAACTCATCTTCCATCTCAACAGCAGCTCTTTCTCCATACACACCATGCAGTTTGACTTTAGGAAACATGAAATCACTCTCTATGTATTGCAGACATGTATGTGTATCAGCACTTAAATCACTGATTGCATTTTCTGCTTTTATTTGTAACATTTGTGATTCCAACTCTTTGCTTGTCCAGAGATGACACCTGAAAATGAAAATGAGCCTTTCTGGCTAACTGGCTTATTTTCTCTGACATAAATGTTACTAATATTCACTGTTCCTGTCAGCAGGTGATTCATATCTAATATCAGACAGTGTGATGACGGGAGGTTTCAAATCACCTGTTTGTCAATGACTGAGGTGGGTTACAGTTTGACAGGATAATATCAGAAATGTTTTCTTTTAGCGTCTTTCACAGTTTTCTGATAATGACGTCAGCAGTCCCTTAACATTTGAAAAGACACCTGCAATTTGTCCTTGTCAGATTGACCATAAGCGGCTGGATGATGCAGCAAAGATGCAGACACAGGCGATAGCAGGTTTCACCAACGAGTGGGTGTTTATTCACCAAATAAGACAAAAACCACATACAGCAGCACAGCACAGCAGCATACATGACTGAGAGACCTGACCAGCAACAAGAGCAGATGGTAACTGGTGCCTTTTATCCCCTGTCTCCAGTCCAGTCTAATTGGAGGCCTCCACTCACGGGTTTCTTTAAACAATGTGATTTCCCAGCTCCCCACAAACAATATTATTACAATGCATTGATTCCTACTGCTGTATTGCTGTTCGCTATTTACACCCCCCCCCCCCCCCCCCCCAGAATAAACAAACCCACTACAATAAATATACACATATATATATACACACACACCAACTACCAAACCCCCCTCTTCCTATCCTCACTTAGTCTCTCCCAGAACCTTTTAAATTTGTGTTCGTACGCCTGGGGACTCTTTTGGCTGAACACTCTGGAGGAGACATAAGACAAAGGACAGGTAAGAAAATACAAACAACTTAAAACACAGGCTGAAACTCTAACACACTGAAACACTCATTGAGATATTCTGCACATTTATGTCCTCGTTCCCTCTGTTTATCAATTATAACTGGAGGTGTGCACACAATCTTATCTAATCTAACTCCCTCTCTCCCTCAGATGAAGCAGACTATCCACACCTCCACCTGGCAGAAGACACATAATCACATTTCAATAAAAGTTCAATGTACAAATATGCAATGTGCAAACTGCTAATAAAGTGCAAATATTACAATGAAAGTGCCATGTGCTATTATTAAAGTGCCTCATTAAGTTGTCTGTTTAAAAAAGTGCTATTAAAACCCAGACCCAGTTGTGCCATATTCCCATAGTCTCTTGTAATGAAGGGCTCTTCGTTACAGTCCTTCTTCCACTTATAACTTTTAGCTCTGTTTATATTATAATTGGCTTTAAGAAACAATGAAAGTCTATATTACATTTTATGCTGCAACTAGGAAAGTGATCGTGTTAATGATGATAAAGTGTTTATGGATATTTATTGCGACTAATAAAATGTTTTAATAGATGAATGTGAGATTTTGATGCGTATGTGCAGGAGGTCAAATATTATTATTAATTACGTAGTTCGACTTCACGACAGAAAAGATGAAGAGAAGAAACATAACCAACATGTAAAACCTCAGTTTGTGACGCTGCTGAAGTCACGTAGACTTACCTGCAGTGAACATTTTCACTTTCACTTGTTGGAGAAACTGTGGCGCAGTAAGAAAAAGTTCATCTGGTGAGTAAATTGAACTAACTGCTTTAAAATAACACTAAATAAACTAAATATGAACCTGTTTCACCTGAAAACTTTCAGTCAGTGATGCGGGTCGATCAGAGAATCGATCATTTAACTTCATAAAGCTTCAGTATAACGACTGAAAATCGATCATTGATCAGGATCGCTGCAGTCTGTTAAAGTCACATTTAGACTCAGACTTGTTATTCTCATATTAAACTTTGTACAGATAGAAATGATCTGGTCTCTGACTTTAAATATTATTTCTGCTGTTTGAAACTGAACAGTCCGCAATAATAAAATGATGAGTGTATATTTATATATAAAGACGGAAGTCTTGATTATTGCAGAAGATGTTTAATCAGATATATTTATCTAAATCTTCTCTGTGTGAGTCTGATGTTTGAATTGTTTTATATCAGATTTCAGAGAAGTTACCAACAATAACCAGGAAGAGCTGTGGATCTCTCTGTCTGCTGAGGTTTAATTCAACTACTGAGATTATTTTCATCTTTATTTGATTCATCCTAAACATGGTTAGTTTTGCATCTGAGAGAAAACAGTAATCAGTAGTGGTTGTAGCTTGTATGGCGCAGTGGGCAAACCCTCTTCAGCGCCCCCTGTGTGTGTGTGTGTGTGTGTATAGTAGTCTGCTCCTCCCTTCTTCACACACATCAGAACCATAGTCTGATGGTTTTGGGGACATTAACCACTTACCAAAAATCAGACTTTTCCCAAAAATAGCCTAAGACACACACACACACACACACACACACACACACACACGACTTCCAGTAAATGACAAAGAGGAACAAGCAGACAGGAAGTGAAGTTGAAAGTTTTCAGTCAGACGCCATTTCACAGACATCAGAACAGAAGCAGGAAAACAGTGTGAGGCAGGTGAGTGTTAATATCAGGACTGTAAATAATGATTACTGTCATTATTGATCAATCTGATGATTATTGATCACATTCATTGTTTAGTTGATTAAATGTGAAATGACAGAGTTTGAGGTGTTAAACGTTGTTTCCTGTTGTTGTTTTCCTGGTTTGTGCGTCCTCACAGCGATGTCACGTGACTCACTGCTGAGCTCTAAATAGAGAGAAGTCACAGTTAAGAAGCACACACATGTTTATCTGAAGTCTGTTTGTTGGATTTAAACCAGAGTCAAAGTTTCTCTTTGTGATGACTAGAAAACACACATGGTTGTAGTTAAAGTCATGTCAACTAATAAGAAGCTACTAAGTTGAGAGGCAGGACTGGGTTTATTATACTGTGTATGTGTGTGTGTCTCCAGTGTTACTGGTTTACCTCTCAGACTCCAGAAGATGAAGAAAGAGGAGGAAGAGGAGGACGGAGCAGAGTCTGTAATATCCAGCTGTCTGTCTATGAAGAGTGATCGGTCTAAAGGTTATCCTCCACACTTCAGTAATGAACCTGGACCCTCAGACACAAAGTAAGAGACTGTTTCTACTGTAAACTGACCTGAAGATGATTCAGTTTAATATCATTTGATAATCTTCATTACAACAATATGTATTTTATAAAACTGTGAGTTCTTTATAATTCAGTCACTGATCCTTTTGGTCTTTGAGCATTGACTGTATTATGTCTTCATTTATATCTTTCATTTAGTAAAAGATGCTTGATTGCTGTTCTGACATGTTTATTAGTTGCTTGAACCAATATTTAATACAGGTTAAGTAGCAGAGGACAGATTGTGTTGTTTGGTTTGTAGACAGGAACAAGTTAATGTGACAGTCCAGCATCAGGCAGCAGTGCCTTTAGTTTAACCTCCTGAGAGCTTTTGGGTTTATTTTACTGTGTAACACAATTCATTCACCAGTGTATAAAACCATGCTTCCTTACATCTACATCTTCCCTTTGCATGAAGGATAATAAAGCCCCAATGTCCTCAAACGAGTCCTAAACCAGTAGCAGCATTGTAGCTAAAATTAGTCAAATTTGTGTAGAGTATTAAACTCCAAACGTTATTAAGCATAAATAAACAAATTTCAACCACAAAATTTGATACGGTTTTGTACCTGGTCCACTTTTGTCTGGGGATCAACTGTTTTTACACTGTAATGGGCTTTTGTTACCACTAGGTGGCTCAAAAAAGTGCGTACGAACGAGGTCAACAGGTCAAAGTTCAGCAGAATGAAGTATAAGGTCTAGCAAACCTCAGAATGTAATGTCCCCATATGAGGACGCAGGGTCGTAGGAGGTTAACTGTCACTAAATAAACTGTTATATAAAATCATTAGTTGTCATTTGACATTTTAATACCTCAAATATCAGACAAACATGTAGATGTTAAAACCTCTTGAGTGAAATTGATCCAGTTTGCAGCTGAAGATAAAATGTTTAGAACATGCAGAAGGAGATATGAACACAACTATTAGTTATCTTTATTAAATCATGTTTCATGTTACATCTGAGCTTTAGAAGAACTAATTATATGTGTACATTTGATATTATATATATGTAGTTTTAATGGTTGATAGAAATGTGTATATTGTGTAAATACAGTCAGATGTGTAGCTCTCTATAGAAATGTATTACTGTGTTTTCTGCAGCAGGAAAGCTTTCAGTGAGCTTTATTTCTGACAGCACGTCTTGTTTTTGGTTGAATAGAGATTTATTTGAAGGTGGTTATGATGTGTATGAAAACATGTTAGTGTTTGAAGTGAGGTCAACGTGTAAAATGAGTTATATAGATTTATTCATCTAACACACACACACACACACACACACACACTGTTTCTCCATGAAGCACAGGCAACACAAGTAGCTTTCTTGACACGGGTTTATTCTTAATCTTCGAATCCACCGTGAAAACTACACGAATAAAGACACAGTTAGCAAAATAAAACATATACAATATGTGCAGAATACTTCTAAAAGTACACAAAATAAACATAAATTACCTCGTTGGCTGCGTGCTGATTCAAGAGAAAGTCTTCCAAGTCTTCTTCTTTTAACATTTCTTAAATGTCTTTTACCCTCTTATACGATATAACTTAATGTGCATGCATCTGCACCGATGCTTTTTCCTTTTTTCTTTTCTCTCAAGCTCGAACAGTGCCACCAAGCTTCCAAAATAAAGGTTGTGATTTCACAATAAAACTATGTTTAAACTAACACAAAAATGACAAATATAACTGAAATACTTTGTAGAATACAATCATACCGTTACATATTACCAACAACAGTTACACTCCCACCAAATCACACACACCTTAAAGTGGGATTTCTCTAAATACAATACTGTTGCAATTAAAACACTTCCATTTCTCACTTTAATGGTTTTGTTATTGCTCATTATTGACCATATAACATGAAATTTCAGTCAAACATTAACATCAGTCTGCCTCAAGCAGAGTAACAACCTTTTGTATTGGTCTTTCAAGTAACACTGCTTTAGTTGTTGGTTTCACCTTTTTGTCAAATGTAGTATCACTAACCAGCAACTTTAGTTTTACCACCCTATCATCTGACCCTGGGTAAACTTCTGTGATTCTGGCTAGCTTCCATTCATTGCGGGGTGCCAGGTCATCTCTTAGAAGAACAATGTCATTTACTTTCATGTTTCTTCTGTTCTTATGCCACTTCTGCCTCACCTGTAGGCTCAGAAGATATTCCTTCCTCCATCGAGTCCAAAACTCGTTGGCCAAATACTGTACCCGATGCCACCTCTTCTGAAGATAAAGATCTTCTTTGACAAATCTTCCAGGTGGGGGTAGAATTACCGCAGACTTCATTGTGAGGATATGGTTCGGGGTCAAAGGTTCCGGTCCAGTTGGATCATTCAAATGTTCAGCGGTGAGAGGTCTACTATTAATAATAGCCATAACTTCATACATGAATGTCCTAAGGGAGGTGCTGTCAAGCCTTTGTGCTGATTGATCAAGAATAGCAGTTAGAACACTCCTTATGGTCCTTATCTGCCTCTCCCAAATGCCACCCATGTGACTTGCCGCTGGAGGGTTCATGAGAAATTCACATCCTAAATTCCTCGTTTTTTCTTGATTCATTCCTTGTATGAGTTCTGTAAACTCTCTCCTCGCACCAACAAAATTGGTGCCTTGGTCACATCTTAATTGCCGTACATTACCTCTTATGGCAATGAATGCTCTCAAAGCATTAATAAATGCATCACTTGTCATGTCATCCAGCATCTCTATGTGTATAGCTCTCGAACATAAACAGGTAAGTAGAAGACCATATTTTTTGAGCTCTTTCCTTCCCTGTTTAACATAGATCGGACCAAAGCAGTCAATGCCGGTGTAGGTAAAAGGCGGAGTCGTTTCCATTCTGTCTTGTGGTAAATCACCCATTTTTTGCTCTTCAGTTGGCCTCCTATACTCTCTGCACTTGACACATTTAAAAATGTGCGACGAGACTGCACTGCTGCATCCCAGGATCCACCACCCATTAGCTCGCAGTTCGTTCAACGTCATTCCACGTCCTTGATGTTGTATTTTCTCATGAAAGTGTTTGATAAGTAGAGAGGATATATAGCTGTTCTTAGGTAGAAGTGCCGGGTGCTTCACATGTGGGTGTAACGTGGACCGACTCAAGCGTCCTCCCACTCTTAAGATGCCTTTTTCATCCAGAAATGGACTCAACTTGTGCAGTTTACCATCTTCAGTCTTGACTGTTACATTTCCTTCTTTCCCGCTTTTTATCAGGTCTGAGAATGCTTCCTCTTGCACTAGCTTGACTACTGCCAGTTCTGCTTCTCTCCTTTCTTCCAAGCTTGTACATTCATTGGTTCTTTGCTGCACACCTTTGTATTCCCTGATATATCTTTTCAGTCTAGCAACTGCTTTTACTAACCTTGACCAATCAGAGAACTTCTTGAAGTGATCCGATAATGATTTCTCTTCCTTTGCCTTAGTGTTATATACAAAAGCCTTACGGAGTTCAGGATCATCTTCTTTGATTTCTCCCACCTTGTGTTCTCTATCAGGTAGGTTCTTTTGCCACAGGAACTTTGGTCCTGTCAACCAGTTGGAGTTCTTGAGCTGTTGTGCAGTCAAACCTCGAGAAGCATGGTCTGCAGGATTGTGCTCAGAGGCGACATAAGCCCATTGTTCAGGCCTTGTACTTGTCTTGATCCTTTGTATGCGATTGGCTACAAACACCTGAAACCTTCTGGCATCATTGTTTATGTAACCCAGCACAACTGTGGAATCTGTCCAGAAAAATTCTTGAGGATCTTGGATGTCAAGTTCTTTCCGAAGCATGTCACTGGTTCGAACTGCTACAACTGCAGCTGATAGTTCCAACCTAGGTATGGTCGTGACCTTGGTTGGTGAAACTCTCGACTTACCCATTACCAGACAGCAGTGAACTTGATCTGATTGGCTAATAGCTCGAAGGTAAGTACATGCACCATAGCCAGAGACGCTTGCATCAGCAAAATGGTGAAGCTCGTACCTTTTCACACTGCTGAAACTTGAAGGCAAGAAGCATCTTTTGATCTCCATTTCAGCGAGGTTGGGTAGATCTCTGATCCAGGACTCCCACCGAGGTCTTAAGTGGTCTGGAAGATCTTCATCCCATCCAAGCTTCTCTCTACACATTTCCTGTAGTATCTGTTTCCCCAAAAGAACAAAGGGTGCCATGAACCCTAAGGGATCATACACAGAAGCAACTATAGACAGTATGCCTCTTCTGGTCAACGGATTGGGTTTCACCTGAACTCTGAATTTGAATGAGTCAGATGTGATACACCACTCGACGCCGAGAGCTCTCTCCATATGTGGTGAACCCAAGGCCATGTCCAGATCTTTGACTGCTGCACGTTCTTGCTCTGGAATGGTTGCCATCACGCTCTCACTATTGGAGATGAACTTGTGGAGCCTTAATTTGCCAGTATAGCAAAGTTCTCTGGAGTCTTTGATAAGTGTGATGGCTTCTTCCTCAGTTTGGACACTTGTTAGACCATCGTCTACATAAAAATTCCTCTGAATGAAGCGTATGGCGTCATCACTGAACTGACCTTGCCCTTGTGCTGCCAGATGTTTTAGGCCGAAGTTGGCGCAGCCAGGAGACGAGGCCGCTCCAAACAAGTGGACCTTCATTCTGAAGATGGATGGTTTGGTTTCCAAGTTGCCGTTCTCCCACCATAGGAACCTCAAATAATCTTGATCTTCCTTTTTCACGTGAAACTGGTGGAACATTCTTTCCACATCGCACATGACTGCTATGGAACCTCTTCGGAAGCGGCATAGGACACCCACCAATGTGTTCGTCAAGTCAGGACCAGTGAGCAGATGGTCATTGAGGGATGTCTCTTGGTACTTGGCAGAACAGTCAAATACTACACGTATTTTTCCTGGTTTTTGTGGATGATAAATTCCATGATGTGGAATATACCATGCCGGACTCTTCTCAATTTCATCCACAGGGACCATTTCTGCGTCACCACGTGATATGATATCATCCATAAATGTGACATAGTCTCTGTAGTATATTGGATCTTTCTTTAGCCTCCTTTCAAGACAGTTCAGAAGGTGTAATGCGCATGTCTTGTTGTTCGGTAGTTGTGGTCTTTCCTCTTTAAATGGTAATGGCATTTCGTAGTGACCACTGTCGTTTTGTGTAATGTCTTCTCTCAGCCTGGAAAGAAACTTCAAATCCTCTTGAGACACAAGATCATTTTCTCCAGCTCTTTCAGAGAAATCTGATTCCAGGACGCTTATGATGTCTGAAGGGATAATGTCCTTCACTTTGGTTCGGCTCACATAGTGTACTTCAGTTTTGAGATTCACCGATGGCTCAACACTTGGTGTCACTTGTCTCACTATTATGCGATGACTTATCCCGATGGTGTCACCATAGTCTAGGCAGGGATTGCCGTAGCCCACAATACTCCATCCGATGTCTGTGCGCTGTGCATAGGGCTCATTTTCCTTGCCGGACACGACTTCTCTTGGAAGTAAAGCTTGTGATCAGTTATATCCAATGAGCAAACCTACTTCACAGTCTTGCAAAGGTGCAATTTCTCCTTGAAGGTGCTCTAAATGAGACCAAGCTTTAGCAGTTTCATCAGTTGGGATGTGAGTTCTGTTAGCTGGAATAAAGTCTCGTGTGTAGACAGGTGGTAAAGAGATCTTCTTGTCGGTGTAAAAGCCTCTGACTTGTAGGTTATTTACCTTATGAGAGCTTACTAATGTAGTTCTGGAGGTCATAGTTGAGAGTTTGAGCTTGACTTGTTGTCTCTCTACTTGCAGAGCTTCAGCTACTTCACTTAGGACAAAGGTTGTGTCGCTTTGAGAATCCAAAAGTGCATACACGAGGACTTCTTGTGTCGGCTGAAATGTGGATGAAATCCAAACAGGAATTATTGCAGCTGTTTGTGTGTTAGCTTCCTCCAATATCACTCTGTTTGAAATAGCTGCTGTGGATGTTTCTTTGTGTTGTACAGACTGAGAATTTTCTTGGTGATTTTCTTGACTTGTACTTTGGTTTTCGTGACTTTGAGTTTGTTTAGCTTGTGTTTGGTTTTGTTCCTCTTTAGGTCGCACTGCATGCAAGCAAGTAGGATGCCGCTTGTGGCACACATCACAGACACTTCTACTGTTGCAGCTTTTCGAGTGATGACCAGACTTGAGACAGCCAAAGCATAATCTTTCAGCTTGAACAAACTTGATTCTGTCCGGGACAGTTTTCTCTATGAATTTTCTGCATTTGTGCAAAGTGTGCCCACCCTTGTGACAGAAAATGCATGACATGTTAGTTTTTTCATTTGAACTTGTGATGAATGTCTTTGCTCCTACACTCTGAGGTCTTTGGTATTTAGGTTTTTCAACATCAACTTGTTTCAGTGACTGCAACGATGTGACAGGATTGCAAGCTATTTTTGCCTCTCTTGTCAGAAATTTAACAAATTGGCTGAAGGAGGGAAACTGGTTGCTTTCTTCTTGAGCTTCAATAACCTTTCGGTTCCATCTTGCTGTTAGCCAGTCTGGTAATTTTGACAGAACTTTCCTGTTTTCATTACAGTCGTTCAAGATTTCCAAGGCTTTGATGTGGACCATGGCAGCCTCGCAACTGCGGAGAAAATCCACAAACTCCCTGAGTTCGAAACTGTCCTTAGATCCCATCCTGGGCCATGCTTGCAACTTGTCTCTGTATGATTTTGCAATCATGAATGGATTTCCATATCTCTCCTCTAAAATCTCCCATGCTGCAACATAGGCAGATTCAGTACCAAGAAGGAAATAACCATCAAGTGCTTTCTTAGCTTGTCCACTCACATATCTACGCAAGTAGTATATCTTCTCTTTGTCCTGAATGTTTTTCTGGTCAATCAATGTTTCAAATGAGAGTTTCCAATCATTGTACTTCAATGGATCCCCACTGAATACTGATGGCTCTGGAACTGGAATCCTGTTTGCACTTAAAGCACCTGCCAGCACCTTAACAAGCTCTGCTGTGCTGTCATTTGAAGGGGTAGTTGATGCTTGGGGTACAAAAGGTACATACAGTGGCTGAGGACTTGTTGGAACAGGAGCTGGATTATCTTCTTCTCGCTCTTCTTTAACACTGTTTGCTTGATCATAGACCTGTATTCTTGCTTGTGCTGCATTGAGACTTTTCATTGTCTCTAACTGCATTATCTTTCTTCTCTTTTCTTCCAGAGTCCTCTGTATAGCTGCATGCTCTTCTTCCAGTTTCGCTTTTCTTTTAGCTTCTTCTTCTTCTCGTTCTAAACGACGCTTGATGGCTGCTGCTTCTTCATCTGCTATCTTTTTCTTAGCTTCTGCTTCCAGGTGCTGTATTTCCAATTGTTCCTTTTCCTGCTCTTGTAGCACTTTCAGAATGGCTTGGCTTGCAGCAGCTTCAGCAGCGGCTTCTTGGCGCTTTACAGATGATCGGTCTGTATGCTCTGAGGTGCCTTTCAAGATAGAAAGAGCAGTGATGGTGCTTGAATTGAAGAGAGAGCCTGCTTCCGGCCACTGTTGTTCTTCTTCTGGAGTCTTTCCACCCAGCCAACTTGAAGCTTTGGAGACGATAAACTTTGAAATCTCTACACACTGATCCACTCTTCGACGTGTGTCTTGGTTTGGAGGTGAGACTTCGCGCAGCTCTTCATAGATGCGCTGGACATCTGCAGAAAGCCCAAGGACGTCACCGATGATATCTTGAAGCAGATCATCAGATAAAGGCTCTGCTGCCTGTGATAATGACCGCTTAGCAGATTTAACTTGTGTTTTCCACTTGTCATATATGTAGTTAAACTTTTGTTGAAGCCCTTTAACTTTACCTTCTTGCATTTCTTTACCCTTTTCTGTAAGAGTTTTGATTCTCTGACTTCGCCTGGGTTGTTGAGCTTCTTCTGGGTTGCATTCAGCATCCCCTGGTTTTTCCACTTCAGGTTGTTCTCTCTCAATCATGGACTCTTGTGGCTTTGACATTTTGACATTGCTTATCAAAGTTTGTATATCAATAGCAATAAGGTTGTTTACAAATAGAACTTAACGTAGTAAGCAAATATTCACATCAACCGTAAATTCGCTCAAAACTAAATATCAACAACAATTCCTCAATAGAGTTCAAAGGTGCACTAGAAAATTAACGTGTGCAAAATGACGTAATCACCCTTTAAATATCACCTTTGAAATACACTCAGTATATATAACCCACATAAAACACTCTTAAAAACTTAGATTTGCAGTAAGAGTTAGTGTTCACTTACTGTACAATATGAACTTAAATATGAGTATTCGCCCTTTAACTTAAGTGGGCTGTTTATGAAATAATTAACTTCAGTCACTTAACATTTTTACAAAGGCACTCTTCTTAATGACCTTTAACTTATTAGTGTCCAAAATCCACTCTTTAAAATGGGTAGATCTTACTTCTTTATATGCCTTTTAAATGTTATTCGTGGCTGATCTGTTGCTCCGTAAGTGGCTGCTCCATGCGCTGCAGGCAGGCTGGAGGAGGACAGTCCTATGATCTTGCCGTGTCGTTAATTGATGCTCACTCGCGCTGATGGACAGTCAGAGTTTTCAATCAATCAATCAATCTCAATCAATCTTTATTTGTATAGCGCCAAATCACAACAAAGTTATCTCAAGGCACTTTACACATAGAGCAGGTTCTAAACCGAACTCTTCAGGTTTTAACTTTAAAGAGACCCAACATTCCCACATGAGCAACAGTGGCGAGAAAAAACTCCCTTTTAACAGGAAGGAACCTCAGGCAGAACCAGACTCAGAAGTGGGCGGACATCTGCCTCGACCGGTTGAGGTTGAGAGGAGAGAAAGGAAGGATAGAGGAGAGAGGCACTGTTTCTCCATGAAGCACAGGCAACACAAGTAGCTTTCTTGACACGGGTTTATTCTTAATCTTCGAATCCACCGTGAAAACTACACGAATAAAGACACAGTTAGCAAAATAAAACATATACAATATGTGCAGAATACTTCTAAAAGTACACAAAATAAACATAAATTACCTCGTTGGCTGCGTGCTGATTCAAGAGAAAGTCTTCCAAGTCTTCTTCTTTTAACATTTCTTAAATGTCTTTTACCCTCTTATAGGATATAACTTAATGTGCATGCATCTGCACCAATGCTTTTTCCTTTTTTCTTTTCTCTCAAGCTCGAACAGTGCCACCAACCTTCCAAAATAAAGGTTGTGATTTCACAATAAAACTATGTTTAAACTAACACAAAAATGACAAATATAACTGAAATACTTTGTATAATACAATCATACCGTTACATATTACCAACAACAGTTACACACACACTTATACTTCATTCTGCTTAACTTTGTCCTGTTGACCTCGTTCGTACTCACTTTTTTGAGCCACCTAGTGGTAACAAAAGCCCATTACAGTGTAAAAACAGTTGATCCCCAGACAAAAGTGGACCAGGTACAAAACCGTATCAAATTTTGTGGTTGAAACTTGTTTATTTATATTCATGACTGGGTTTATTATACTGTGTATGTGTGTGTGTGTCCAGTGTTACTGGTTTACCTCTCAGACTCCAGAAGATGAAGAAAGAGGAGGAAGAGGAGGACGGAGCAGAGTCTGTAATATCCAGCTGTCTGTCTATGAAGAGTGACCAGTCTAAAGGTGAGGGTCCATACTTCAGTAATGAACCTGGACCCTCAGACACAAAGTAAGAGACTGTTTCTACTGTAAACTGACCTGAAGATGATTCAGTTTAATATCATTTGATAATCTACATTACAACAATATTTATTTTTATAAAACTGAGTTCTTTATAATTCAGTCACTGATCCTTTTGGTCTTTGAGCATTGACTGTATTATTTCTTCATTTATATCTTTCATTTAGTAGAAAGATGCTTGATTGCTGTTCTGAAATCTTTATTAGTTGCTTGAACCAATATTTAATACAGGTTAAGTAGCAGAGGACAGGTTGTGTTGTTTGCTTTGTAGACAGGAACAAGTTAATGTGACAGTCCAGCATCAGGCAGCAGTGCCTTTAGTTTAACCTCCTGAGAGCTTTTGGGTTTATTTTACTGTGTAACACAATTCATTCACCAGTGTATAAAACCATGCTTCCTTACATCTACATCTTCCCTTTGCATGAAGGATAATAAAGCCCCAATGTCCTCAAACGAGTCCTAAACCAGTAGCAGCATTGTAGCTAAAATTAGTCAAATTTGTGTCAAACTACAAACGTTATTAAGCATACATAAACAAGTTTCAACCACAAAATTTGATACGGTTTTGTACCTGGTCCACTTTTGTCTGCAGATCAACTGTTTTTACACTGTAATGGGCTTTTGTTACCACTAGGTGGCTCAAAAAAGTGTGTACGAACGAGGTCAACAGGTCAAAGTTCAGCAGAATGAAGTATAAGGTCTAGCAAACCTCAGAATGTAATGTCCCCATATGAGGACGCAGGGTCGTAGGAGGTTAACTGTCACTAAATAAACTGTTATATAAAATCATTAGTTGTCATTTGACATTTTAACACCTCAAATATCAGACAAACATGTAGATGTTAAAACCTCTTGAGTGAAATTGATCCAGTTTGCAGCTGTAGATAAAATGTTTAGAACATGCAGAAGGAGATATGAACACAACTATTAATTATCTTTATTAAATCATGTTTCATGTAACATCTGAGCTTTAGAAGAACTAATCATATGTGTACATTTGACATTATATATATGTAGTTTTAATGGTTGATAGAAATGTGTATATTGTGTAAATACAGTCAGATGTGTATCTCTCTATAGAAATGTACTACTGTGTTTTCTGCAGCAGGAAAGCTTTCAGTGGGCTTTATTTCTGACAGCACGTCTTGTTTTTGGTTGAATAGAGATTTATTTGAAGGTGGTTATGATGCGTATGAAAACATGTTAGTGTTAGAAGTGAGGTCAACGTGTAAAATGAGTTATATAGATTTATTCATCTAACACACACACACACACACACACACACACACACACACACACACACACTCATATTTATACTTATACTTCATTCTGCTGAACTTTGACCTGTTGACCTCGTTCGTACGCACTTTTTTGAGCCACCTAGTGGTAACAAAAGCCCATTACAGTGTAAAAACAGTTGATCCCCAGACAAAAGTGGACCAGGTACAAAACCGTATCAAATTTTGTGGTTGAAACTTGTTTATTTATATTTATGACTGGGTTTATTACACTGTGTATGTGTGTGTGTCTCCAGTGTTACTGGTTTACCTCTCAGACTCCAGAAGATGAAGAAAGAGGAGGAAGAGGAGGACGGAGCAGAGTCTGTAATATCCAGCTGTCTGTCTATGAAGAGTGACCAGTCTAAAGATCCTCTTCTATACTTCAGTAATGAACCTGGACCCTCAGACACAAAGTAAGAGACTGTTTCTACTGTAAACTGAGCTGAAGATGATTCAGTTTAATATCATTTGATAATCTACATTACAACAATATTTAATTTATAAAACTGAGTTCTTTATAATTCAGTCACTGATCCTTTTGGTCTTTGAGCATTGACTGCATTATTTCTTCATTTATATTTTTCATTTAATGAAAGATGCTTGATTGCTGTTCTGAAATGTTTATTAGTTGCTTGAACCAATATTTAATACAGGTTAAGTAGCAGAGGACAGATTGTGTTGTTTGCTTTGTAGACAGGAACAAGTTAATGTGACAGTCCAGCATCAGGCAGCAGTGCCTTTAGTTTTACCTCCTGAGAGCTTTTGGGTTTATTTTACTGTGTAACACAATTCATTCACCAGTGTATAAAACCATGCTTCCTTACATCTACATCTTCCCTTTGCATGAAGGATAATAAAGCCCCAATGTCCTCAAACGAGTCCTAAACCAGTAGCAGCATTGTAGCTTGTAGCTAAAATTAGTCAAATTTGTATCAAACTACAAACGTTATTAAGCATAAATAAACAAGTTTCAACCATAACATTTGATTTGGTTTTGTACCTGGTCCACTTTTGTCTGGGGATCAACTGTTTTTACACTGTAATGGGCTTTTGTTACCACTAGGTGGCTCAAAAAAGTGCGTACGAACGAGGTCAACAGGTCAAAGTTAAGCAGAATGAAGTATAAAGTCTAGCAAACCTCAGAATGTAATGTCCCCATATGAGGACGCAGGGTCGTAGGAGGTTAACTGTCACTAAATAAACTGTTATATAAAATCATTAGTTGTCATTTGACATTTTAACACCTCAAATATCAGACAAACATGTAGATGTTAAAACCTCTTGAGTGAAATTGATCCAGTTTGCAGCTGTAGATAAAATGTTTAGAACATGCAGAAGGAGATATGAACACAACTATTAATTATCTTTATTAAATCATGTTTCATGTTACATCTGAGCTTTAGAAGAACTAATGATATGTGTACATTATATATTATATATATGTAGTTTTAATGGTTGATAGAAGTGTGTATATTGTGTAAATACAGTCAGATGTGTATCTCTATAGAAATGTACTACTGTGTTTTCTACAGCAGGAAAGCTTTCAGTGAGCTTTATTTCTGATAGCACGTCTTGTTTTTGGTTGAATAGAGATTTATTTGAAGGTGGTTATGATGCGTATGAAAACATGTTAGTGTTTGAAGTGAGGTCAACGTGTAAAATGAGTTATATAGATTTATTCATCTAACACACACACACACACACACACACATATACTTCATTCTGCTTAACTTTGACCTGTTGACCTCGTTCATACGCACTTTTTTGAGCCACCTAGTGGTAACAAAAGCCCATTACAGTGTAAAAACAGTTGATCCCCAGACAAAAGTGGACCAGGTACAAAACCGTATCAAATTTTGTGGTTGAAACTTGTTTATTTATATTTATGACTGGGTTTATTACACTGTGTATGTGTGTGTGTCTCCAGTGTTACTGGTTTACCTCTCAGACTCCAGAAGATGAAGAAAGAGGAGGAAGAGGAGGACGGAGCAGAGTCTGTAATATCCAGCTGTCTGTCTATGAAGAGTGACCGGTCTAAAGATCAACCTCTAAACTTCAGTAATGAACCTGGACCCTCAGACACAAAGTAAGAGACTGTTTCTACTGTAAACTGACCTGAAGATGATTCAGTTTAATATCATTTGATAATCTTCATTACAACAATATTTATTTTATAAAACTTTGAGTTTTTTATAATTCAGTCACTGATCCTTTTGGTCTTTGAGCATTGACTGCATTATTTCTTCATTTATATTTTTCATTTAGTAGAAAGATGTTTGATTGCTGTTCAGAAATGTTTATTAATTGCTTGAACCAATATTTAATACAGGTTAAGTAGCAGAAGACAGATTGTATTGTTGGCTTTGTAGACAGGAACAAGTTAAGAAACACTCATGAAAAAATGCATTATGAAGATATTTAGCAGAGCTCTCTGTTCAGCAGCACAACACAAAGAGCAGCAGTCTGTTATGTTTCACTAGTGGACTTTTCTGTTTGGCTCAGTTTCCTCCTGCTTATTGTTCCTGACTTTTAATGACTCAGAGTAGCTTAAAGGAGCCTGTGGAGTTTTCTTGTTAACAGACATGTTCACATTGACTTACTTACCAAAACACATTGTGTGTCTCCTTGTGGTCTAACTAATGTGTTGAATCCACTTCCCTCCTCATCAAACATCTATTTTAAATCCGGCATTGTTTACATGTTTACTAGCTTACAGTCTTCTTCTTCTTCTCTGCCTTGTCTGGCACATTGTTGTCTAATTACTGATGAACTCTTGTGATTGTGGTAAATATTATTTAATTTTCAAATTGAATGTGTTAAATCTCAGAGCCTCGTACTGGGACCAGTCTGCTTCATCAGGAGACTCCTCCTGTCCCCAGTGTGTAGAAAGATCCAGAACCAGACCTGGACTGCAGACAGACAGTCAGACCAGCACTGTACAAAGTAAGACTGAAGATCTGTCTGCTGATGTCATCATCTCTGAAAACAGGAATCTACCTCCTCTATCCTACTGAACATTAACAGTCACACTGATTTCTGTTTCATTCTACCTTTTTTCTTCTCTTTCAGCACAAAGTGGTCTGCAGGAGGTTTTAGATGAACATCAGATCAGTCTGAGCAGCACATGTGAATGTGTGACTCAAGGAACTGATGAAGCAGGAACTAAAACCTTCCTCATCAGCATCTTCACTGAGATCCACATCACAGAGGGACAGAGTGAAGAGGTTAATACCCAACATGAGGTGAGGCAGCTTGAAACAGCTTCTAAGATGAAGACCCTCCATGACGCTCCAATCAAGTGTCAGGACATCTTTAAAGTCTTACCTGACCAACAGGAAACTGAAGAGGCTCATACCCAACATGAGGTGAGGCAGCTTGAAACAGCTTCCAAGATGAAGACCCTCCATGACGCTCCAACCAAGGATAAGAAGATCTGTGAAGTCTTACACAGAGTCAGAGTGGTTCTGATGAACGGCGTCGCTGGCGTTGGAAAAACCTTCTCAGTGCTGAAGTTCACTCTGGACTGGGCACAGCGCTCCAACAACCAAGATATCAGTCTGCTGATTCTGTTCTCGTTCAGGTCGCTGAACTTGATCAAAGATGAGCAGTACAGTCTGCTCATGCTGATCCATGTTTTCTATCCAACATTACAGAAGCTCACAGCAGAGAAGCTCGCTGGCTGTAAAGTTCTGTTCATCTTTGACGGCCTGGATGAAAGCAGACTTTCACTGGATTTCAACAACAGTGAGGTCGTGTCTGATGTCACACAGAAGTCATCAGTCAGCGTGCTGCTGACAAACCTCATCAAGGGGAAGCTGCTTCCATTGGCTCTCATCTGGATAACTTCCCGACCTGCAGCAGCCAATCAGATCCCTCCTTCCTGTGTGGACAGGGTAACAGAAGTACGAGGCTTCACTGACGCCCAGAAGGAGGAGTACTTCAGGAGGAGATTCAGTGATGAAGAGCAGTCCAGCACAATCATCTCACACATCAAGACATCCAGGAGCCTCCACATCATGTGTCACATCCCAGTCTTCTGCTGGATCACTGCTACAGTTCTGGACCACATGTTGACTCCAGACCAGAGAGGAGAGCTGCCCAAGACCCTGACTGACATGTACTCACACTTCCTGCTGGTTCAGACAAAGAGGAAGAAGAACAAGTATGATGAGGGACATGAGACGAGTCCACAGGAGCTGATGGAGGCTGACAGGGAAGTTCTTCTGAAGCTGGGGAGGCTGGCGTTTGAACAACTGGAGAAAGGAAACATCATGTTCTACCAAGAAGACCTGGAGCAGTGTGGTCTTGATGTCACAGAGGCCTCGGTGTTATCAGGAGTTTGTACACAGATCCTCAAAACAGAGAGCGTGATCTTCCAGAAAACAGTCTACAGCTTTGTTCATCTGAGCATTCAGGAGTTTCTGGCTGCAGTCTACGTGTACCACTGTTACATCAGCAGTAACTTAAAGGTACTGAAGGACTTCCTGGGAGAAGACAACAGTCACTCATCTTTCTACAGTTACTCATCTCTGGATGTCTTCCTGACAAGTGCCATGGAGAAATCTCTCCAAAGTAAAAATGGCCACCTGGACCTGTTTGTCCGTTTCCTTCATGGCCTCTCTCTGGAGTCCAACCAGAGTCTCTTAGGAGGCCTGCTGGGTCAGACAAAGAACCATCCAGAAACCATCCAGAGAGCCATCAACAACCTGAAGAAGATTAACAGTCAGGATAATGACAAATATGATGACCTTTCAGATGATGACGATTTTGATGACTATTTTGATGATGACTATGGTTATAAGAGCTATGAAGAGGATAACCGTATCTCTCCTGACAGAAGCATCAACATCTTCCACTGTTTGATGGAGATGAACGACCGCTCAGTACATCAGGAGATCCAAGAGTTCCTGAAGTCAGAGAACAGAGCAGAGAAGAAACTCACTGATATCCACTGCTCAGCTCTGGCCTACATGCTGCAGATGTCAGAGGAGGTTCTGGATGAGTTGGACCTGAAGAAGTACAACACATCACAGGAGGGACGACGGAGACTGATCCCAGCTGTGAGGAACTGCAGAAAGGCTGAGTAAGTCCAGATGTGATTAACATTATAAATCAGAGTAGATTAGTAGTTTAGTTCTTCAAATATAAATAATATAAATGTTTTATTATAGTTAAAATAGTGCTCTACTTGTTTATATCTGAAATAACATGTCAGTTATATTTAGTCTCAGATGTTGTTGAACTGTTTAAATGTTGAGTTTAAATAATGTTGATGTTTATAGCTGTTAAGTTAATGAACAGTTATTCTATTTATTTCTAGTCATTATTGGATTTGACAGTGTTTTCTTCTCTTTCTCTTCCTTTGTGTGTTGGAGGATTCATTCAAACCTGGTGAAACACATGAAGGACTTTAGAGGTTGTGGTTGAGGTTTTATTACAGCAGCATTTTATCACAACATATATCAGTATTTTACAGTTATCAGTGAAAGCAGTAAAGTTATTATTACATGATATATAATCAGACATACAGGTAATACCTGATTTTACTCAGCAGGCTTTAAAATAAGATCTGAATCATTTTGATCTGTTTCTGAATTACACTGATGAGCAGGTTGGCATCCTGCATGTTAGTCATCAGTGTATTAATATGTATGAATGAGATGTAGTGTAAAAACACTTTGATTGGTCATAATGACTATAAATATTATATAAGTACAATCCATTTACTGTATTTACTCTATTAGTAACAACCTGTAAACAGTATTCATGCCTTCACAGCACTTTGTAAACTTGTGTTTGAAAAGTGTAGATGAAGGATTATAATAATAATAATAATGAATTATTAAATGTTATTTAAATAGAGTATGTCACTATGACAGTTGTTTAGTATCACAAGTAGAGAATAGTCATCTAATCATCAAACTGATTCAGTAATGTCAGTTATACAACAACATGTAAAGTTAGCTAACGTTAACCAACATTAGCCTCCGTAAACTTGTGTTTCACTAGCAAAGACCACATCCACAACATGATGCACTTAAATGATTTATGAAGAAAAACAATTAATGAGCATAGTTCCTCTGTTACTGAGTGTGTCTTGGGGAGGCTAGTAGGAAGGCAACCGTAGCAAGAGGAAGAAAAGGGAGGAGAAAATTGGGGTGGGGGTTGTAGAGTATGAGAGCAGAAGGGGAGGAGAAATCTAGGTGGTATTTATAGGAATGGCTGGAGGCGGGGAAGTTTTGGTGTAGTCCTGCTCCTGAAACTACACTTAATAAGCTTCCTGTTACTAGCAAGGACCATACCCACAACATGATGTGCTTAAATGATTTATCAAGAAAAGTGATTTGCTGAGTGCGTTTTAGAGGCTCATAGGAAGTCCACCGTAGCACCCGGGCAGCGAGGACCCTAAAAACCACTTATGTGGATCCTAAGGATGGTGCAACGATATGTGGCGAAAGTGCTGATATAAAATGATTAAAATGATTTAGTTTGGTCCTTTAAAAGTGCATTATATTATATATTTCTTTATTTCAAAATTGTAACCCTGACAAATAATCCCCAATTTTACTCAATGTAACTGTAATCAGATTACATCTTTTTTTTCTGTAGCTGTAGTGGAACACGGTTGCCTTTCTAACTATTCCGTTGCTCCCGTAGCATGGTAAAGAGACATCACCAAAGTGACTTTAGATCAATACTATAGAAACTTGCAACCCTGCACATATAACAGCAGACATTTGATATTTGAGTGACATTAGAAGATTTTTTTTAATTATGGGAACGACACGTTGTGGAGGTGGATGGACGATGATGCAAGAGTGGCATTCTGGTGTTGGTGGTTTATTTATTTGGTATGGAGTGAAGAACTTGAGGCCGCCAGACAGTTCTACCTGGCTCCCATGAAGGGTGCTGTGGCCATTGGGGTTATGTGACATCATGCTGGCTGATTTGAGTGGTGATTGGCTTTGGTGAAAAAAATGGAGGTACAGGAGACTCGATACTTACCTGGATTGTGGAGGCAGCTGAGAAGGGGCGAATTGAAGCCACTGCTCCCACCATTGCTCCTGCCCCCGTCACTATGACTGTTGCATCCCTGGTTCTCGGCCCTCGCTGAATGAGGAGAAGGAGCCTGACATCTACCGAGAGTGTCAAGTTAGGGGAGCGTGAATTGACATAACCACTGAGCACAGCGGCACAGATGGGACACTTGGCTGAAGTCTGACTGTTGTGTGGTGGTGGGGAAACTGGTTTCACACAAATCCTCATCCAAAGTGAACGGGTTAATGGGTGATCCATGGCGAGTTTGTAAAAAAGGGTGGTTGGATTATATGGTTCAATTACTACAAACCACCTGTAAAAAAGGCTGTGCTCCCATGCACCGTTTGCTGGAGTCTCTGATTTCCGACGCTGCCCTGTGTGCATGAATGCATCACTCACTCTGCTTGCCTGCACCTGATGAGTGAGACGAGTGAGACAGACGAAGGCAGGACCTCACTGTTTCTCACCATGGCAACGCCAGACGGACTTTTTTGTGAAGTTTGTGAAGTTTGTGAGTCCATAAATAAGTGAGTTACAAGGTTTAAGTTTGTTATGTTGTGTGATAGCTTATTTGTCGCCATGAGTGCAAGAAAAGGAGTTAATTAGTGTTTCTTCCATCCAAAATATTTAATTGTTAAGAGCTAGCTGCTGGATTGTGCTAATTGATGATAGTTAATGAGTTATGCTAGTTAAGTCTATTTTATGTTTTAATATGAATGTACACTGTAAACCTGTTGACTATTGAGCATTTATTCAGTGTTGCTTGTTTTATCTTTTACGCTAATGTTGACGCTAATGCCCCTCCCTGAGCTACTACCTTATCGTGGTGGAGGGGTTTGAGTGTCCCAATGACCCCAGGAGCTCAGTTGTCGGGGGCTTTATGCCCCTGGTAGGGTCTCCCATGGCAAACAGGTCCGGGGGGAGGGGCCAGACAAAAGGTAGCTCAGAAAACCCCGATGATGAATACGACCATTGGATCTTTGTGTCCCTTGCCCGGACGCGGGTCACCGGGGCCCCCCCCTGGAGCCAGGCCTGGGGGCGGGGCTCGGAGGCGAACGCCTGGTGGCCGGGCCTTCCCCCATGGGGCCCGGCCGGGCATAGCCCGAAAAAGGGACATGGGACCCCTCTCCCACCGACCCACCACCAGTGAGAGGGGCCAAAGGGGTCGGGTGCGCTGTGAGCTGGGCAGCGGCCGAAGGCGGGGACCTTGGCGGTCCGATCCTCGGCTGCAGAAGCTAGCTCTAGGGACGTGGAACGTCACCTCTCTGGTGGGGAAGGAGCCTGAGCTGGTGCGTGAGGTTGAGAAGTTCCGGCTAGATATAGTCGGCCTCACCTCGACGCACAGCAAGGGCTCTGGAACCAGTCTCCTCGAGAGGGGTTGGACTCTCGTCCACTCTGGAGTTGCCACTGGTGTCAGGCGCCGGGCAGGGGTGGCAATACTTATTGCCCCCCGGCTTGGTGCCTGTATGTTGGAGTTTACCCCGGTAGACGAGAGGGTGGCCTCCCTCCGCCTTCGGGTGGGGGGACGGATCCTGACTGTTGTTTGTGCCTACGGTCCAAACAGCAGTTCAGAGTATCCAGCCTTTTTGGACTCCTTGGAGGGGGTGCTGGAAAACACTCCCCCTGGGGATTCCCTCGTTCTGCTGGGGGACTTCAACGCCCATGTTGGTAGCGACAGTGAGACCTGGAAGGGTGTGATTGGGAGGAACGGCCCCCCTGATCTGAACCCGAGCGGTGTTCTGTTGTTGGACTTCTGTGCTCGTCACGGATTGTCCATAACGAACACCATGTTCAAGCATAAGGGTGTCCATATGTGCACTTGGCACCAGGACACCCTAGGCCGCAGTTCGATGATTGACTTTGTAGTCGTGTCGTCGGACTTGCGGCCGCATGTCTTGGACACTCGGGCGAAGAGAGGGGCGGAGCTGTCAACTGATCACCACCTGGTGGTGAGTTGGCTCCGATGGTGGGGGAGGATGCCGGGCAGACCTGGCAGGCCCAAACGCATTGTGAGGGTCTGCTGGGAACGTCTGGCAGAGTCTCCTGTCAGAGAGAGTTTCAACTCACACCTCCGGGAGAGCTTCGACCATGTGCCGGGGGAGGCGGGGGACATTGAGTCCGAGTGGGCCATGTTCCGTGCCTCCATTGTTAAGGCGGCCGACCGGAGCTGTGGCCGCAAGGTGGTCGGTGCCTGTCGGGGCGGCAATCCCCGAACCCGCTGGTGGACACCGGCGGTGAGGGATGCCGTCAAGCTGAAGAAGGAGTCCTATAGGGCCTTTTTGGCCTGTAGGACTCCGGAGGCAGCAGACGGGTACCGGCAGGCCAAGCGGAATGCAGCTAGGGCGGTCGCTGAGGCAAAAACCCGGACATGGGAGGAGTTCGGTGAGGCCATGGAAAAAGACTTCCAGACGGCTTCGAAGAGATTCTGGACCACCATCCGGCGTCTCAGGAGGGGGAAGCAGTGCACCGTAAACACTGTGTACGGTGGGGACGGTGTGCTGCTGACCTCGACTCGGGACGTTGTGGATCGGCGGAAGGAATACTTCGAAGACCTCCTCAATCCCACCAACACGCCTTCTGGTAAAGAAGCAGGGCCTGGGGGCTCGGGTGTGGGCTCTCCTATCTCTGGGGTGGAGGTCGCCGAGGTGGTTAAAAAGCTCCTCGGTGGCAGGGCCCCGGGGGTGGATGAGATCCGCCCCGAGTTCCTCAAGGCCCTGGATGCTGTGGGGCTGTCATGGTTGACACGACTCTGCAGCATCGCGTGGACATCGGGGGCAGTGCCTCTGGATTGGCAGACTGGGGTGGTGGTCCCTCTTTTTAAGAAGGGGGACCGGAGGGTGTGTTCCAATTACAGGGGAATCACACTCCTCAGCCTCCCTGGTAAGGTCTATTCGGGGGTGCTGGAGAGGAGGGTCCGTCGGATAGTCGAATCTCGGATCCAGGAGGAGCAGTGTGGTTTTCGTCCGGGCCGTGGAACAGTGGACCAGCTCTACACCCTCTGCAGGATCCTTGAGGGTGCATGGGAGTTTGCCCAACCAGTCCACATGTGTTTTGTGGACTTGGAGAAGGCATTCGACCGTGTCCCTCGTAGGATTCTGTGGGGGGTTCTCCGGGAATACGGGGTATCGGACGCCCTGATAAGGGCCGTCCGTTCCCTGTATGACCGGTGTCAGAGCTTGGTCCGCATTTCCGGCAATAAGTCGGACTTGTTTCCGGTGAGAGTTGGACTCCGCCAGGGCTGCCCTTTGTCACCGATCCTGTTCATAATTTTTATGGACAGGATTTCTAGGCGCAGCCAGGGTGTAGAGGGGGTCCGGTTTGGTGACCTCAGGATTGGGTCACTGCTTTTTGCAGATGATGTGGTCCTGTTGGCTTCATCAGACCGTGACCTCCAACTCTCACTGGATCGGTTCGCAGCCGAGTGTGAAGCGGCCGGGATGAGAATCAGCACCTCCAAATCCGAGGCCATGGTCCTCAACCGGAAAAGGGTGGAGTGCACTCTTCGGGTCGGGGATGAGATTCTGCCTCAAGTGGAGGAGTTCAAGTACCTCGGGGTCTTGTTCACGAGTGAGGGAAGGATGGAACGGGAGATCGACAGGCGGATCGGTGCGGCGTCTGCAGTAATGCGGACTCTGCACAGATCCGTCGTGGTGAAGAGAGAGCTGAGCCGAAAGGCGAAGCTCTCAATTTACCAGTCGATCTTCGTTCCTACCCTCACCTATGGTCATGAGCTTTGGGTAGTGACCGAAAGAACAAGATCGCGGGTACAAGCGGCCGAAATGAGCTTCCTCCGTAGGGTGGCTGGGCTCTCCCTTAGAGATAGGGTGAGAAGCTCAGTTATCCGAAGGGAGCTCGGAGTAGACCCGCTGCTCCTCCACGTCGAGAGGAGCCAGATGAGGTGGTTTGGGCATCTAATCAGGATGCCTCCCGGACGCCTCCCTGGTGAGGTGTTCAGGGCACGTCCCACCGGTAGGAGACCTCGGGGAAGACCCAGGACACGCTGGAGAGACTATGTCTCTCGGCTGGCCTGGGAACGCCTCGGGGTCCCCCGGGAAGAGCTGGACGAAGTGGCTGGGGAGAGGGAAGTCTGGGCTTCCCTGCTTAGGCTGCTGCCCCCGCGACCCGACCCCGGATAAGCGGTAGAAGATGGATGGATGGATGGATGGCTAATGTTGATAACTTTCAGTTCTGATGTTAGCTGTTAAATGCGTAATTATGTCAGATTGTAATTATTACATCTGTATTGCTGTTCTGTTGTTGCAGAACCACACACACACACACACACACACACACACACACACACACACACACACACACTCTCTCATACACACACACCACACACACACACACACACACACACACACACACACTGTAACACATACACACCCATACTAGATAAACAGTCAAATCTCTACATCTGCATCTTTTCTCTCACACTCTCACCTGCGTAATCAAAATTAGTGTCCTGACCCGACACCCTGAAGTGTTTGCTGCTAGAGATTTTTCACATTCTTCCACACACCACCTTTTCAGGTTATTTCATACGAGGTTGAGCAGCACTTAATAAACACAAGCTCAAGAGTTGCAAACAATAGATATTTATCGTGCAAGGATGTGAGACAAGATAAAACTATTGGAAACCAAAGGACTCACTGTCATGCTCGGAGTCTTCCTTGTTTTCCACCTCTATCCAGCCATCATCACCTCGCCTCAGTAGGTTGACCTGTTCTCACCGCTCACTGAGGCCTTCTGAGCCAGCTCAATGCCTCCAGGTGACTCTGGAACAAAGAAGAGACAGCCGACAATCTGCAAATCAGAAATCACAACAGCGTTAGAGAGACTCAAACCTACCTTTTCCAGACAGACCGACGTTCCTGTCATTTCTAGATAGATAACTATAAATAAAGAGACGGCAACCAAACATATACATGCAGTTCAATAAAATACACACAATACATTTACTAAAGACAGCATGAAACGCAGCACTCAGCTTGACAAGTTGACTTGTGGAATCGAGTGTTTGTCTGAGTTTTACGTATTAAGTATGATTGATCTGTCCTGTTGCTGGATGCTTGACTGAGACTGCCCACAGGTGAAGCGCAGAATAGAGAGCGGAAGGGGAGGAGAAGTCTAGGTGGTTTTTATAAGGATGGCCAGAGGCGTCCTGCTCCTGAAACTACACTGTATAAGCTTCACTTGTACCGTGTGTAGAAGCAGGATCATAATAGTAATAATTACATTAAAGGAATAAATAAATAAAAGGAATAAAATGCCTCAATATTATTTTAAATGTTAAAAAGATGATCTGAATCACTGATGTGAAGATCAAATGTTCATCAAAATAGTAAATGTCAAACTGTTTGATCATCAAATGCATGAAGTAAATATAAAGTGTCCTCTTTCATGATAACATATGTTGGAATATTTGTGTCATTACAGACTTTATGACTGTGGACTCTCAGAGACTCACTGTGAAGTTTTGGCCTCAGCTCTGAAGTCCAATCCTCATCTGACAGATCTGAACCTGACCCGCAACGGCCTGTCTGATTCATCAGTGAAGCGTCTGTCTGCTGGACTGGAGAGTCCAAACTGTAGACTGGAGACTCTGATGTGAGTTCACTGACTGTCTGTTACTGTAGGAGCCATAATGCATAGTTAAAAACCTTTTTTGAAACCAAGACAACGCCTAATTCTTTCCAGTACGAATACCTCCCCTCACCCTCTCATGTGGCTTTTTAAAGTCAGAAGGAAAGCCACGACATTAGTAGAAAAACTACTCTGTGAGGATTAACAAGACGGAGCCGCGGGTGCGCAACGAGCTCGTTAACTCGCCACCGGAGGACATCCAGGTGACGCCCGACGCACGGCTTGGAGACCAGACGCAACACGACATCATGGTATGTGCTTGATGCTATGAAACCTCCGAAAAAGAATGAAAACATGACTTTTAAAGTCGAATCTGAATGAGCATGGATGGTGAAGTTGCAGTCAATGAAGCTCGCCTCGCAGTGGATGCGCCACACGCAATTAGGATAACTCGTCTTTTATGAAAGCCTTTGAAGTTTGTGCATCTTTCAGAAGTTGTGTTGCACACGTTTGGATGTGTAAAGTGGACATTCTTTACTCATTTGCACACAATTTATGCACTGCTTTGCTGAAGAATGGCCGAGAAAAAGGAGTTAATTGATGCGGCAGAAGTGGAAAAAAAGAGACCAATTAAGCTGACGGAGAGGGCGCTAGAGGATAAGCTGCACAGACTCATTGGATCCAGAAGAGCTGTTTTAGCCAAGATCACTGGTAAGACAAGAGAAATTGAAAATTTGATGAGTGAGGATGACAATCTGCAAAAAGTGCAAAAGTTCATGGACAATGATTTTCGTTCTCTGATCACTGAGTTTGAAGATGTTACTTACCAAGTATGGAATCTTCTGTCAGAGGAAGAGAAGAATGCAGATAAAACCAGTTGGGTTGACCCTAAGATGCAAACAATCACTGAGTTTGCTAAAAATGTTGAAAAATGGATGGATGCTGTGCATAAAAGCAAAAAGGAAAAAGAACATTTGTCAGCTGTTGATGCAAATGATGACGTGACTCCTGAAGATAGTGCATCACAAGTGTCGGTTAAACCGTCAGGGAAAAAGAGTTCACTTTTGGGACGCACATCTGTCACCTCCTCCAGAACATCATCAGCTCGTGCTGCTGAAGAAGCAAAGTTAACTGGACTTGTAGAACGTGCTGCAGTTTTGAGTCAAAAGCAAGAGCTTGAGATGGAAGAAGCACGCATCAGAGCCAAGCTGGAAAAATTGAATTTAGAAGCAGCTATTGCAGAGAAACGAGCTACAGTAAAAGTTTTAAAGGAGTACGAGAGATCTGAAGATGGCATGAATAGCTATGTCCGCTCACATGTAACAAGTGGAGTCCAACGAAAGAAAAGTGAAAGGAGACCATCTTCACTCACAAACCAGCCTGCAGCTGAATTCCTTCCAGATTGTTTCACACGGAGCCACAGGTTGGTAGGACAAGACACACGGACAACACTGACAGACAAGAGCGTGACAAAAACAGTGATGGCATTCTCCAAGTAATGCAAAAACAGAATATGATCACAGAGATGTTGGTTACTCAACAGAAACAAGCTCAGCTACCAATTAAAGATGTTGCAGTGTTCAGAGGTGACCCACTTACCTACAGATCGTTTATTAGAGCCTTTGAACAGGCTATTGAACAGAGAACTGATAACGATCAAGACAAGCTGTATTATTTGCAACAGTACACTGCAGGAGAACCACAAGAGCTGGTGCGAAGCTGCGAACATATGCCACCGCGCAGAGGATTCACAGAAGCAAAGCGACTGCTTCAGAAGCATTACGGTGATGAGCTAATGATAGCCAGTGCTTACATCAACAAAGCTTTGATGTGGCCACAGATCCGATCTGAAGACGGAAAATCACTCAATGCATATGCTGTGTTTTTGACTGGTTGCCGTAATACAATGGAAGATGTCGAGTTTATGGAGGAGATGGATAACCCGACAAATATGAAAATAGTGGTATCCAAACTGCCATATAAGATGAAAGAAAAATGGCGGAACGTGGCATATGAGATCCTGGAAAAGAGAGGATTCAGAGCAAGATTTGCTGACTTGGTTATGTTCATCGACCGTCAAGCAAAAATAGCAATGGATCCACTGTTTGGAGACCTCCAAGACAGTCGCACATCCGCTTCAGGAAAAAACAAAGAAAAGGAGAAACCTTTTACCAGAAGTGGACAGAAAGGAAGTACTTTTGCCACTAACATGTCTGTGGAGAAGAAAAAGACAGATGCAATGGTAAGACCGACCACCTCCTTTAAAGCAGCAAATGCCTTTGAAACACCGTGTCTCTTCTGCCACAAGAATCACATGTTTGAATTCTGCATGAAGTTTAAAGAGCTAACCCACAAAGATCGTGTTGATTTTTTGAAGATGAAGGGGTTGTATTTTGGATGCTTGACACCAGGCCATCTTAGCAAGACCTGCAAGAAAAGAATGGTGTGCAAGCAGTGCTCACAGAGACACCCAGACATTCTTCATGTGGACAAAGAAGGCAAAGAGAGTACAAATACGTCAACGAAAGATGATAACACTACAAGTGACGAGATCTCAGGCGCTCAGAAGTCTACAGCTCAAGAAATAGTTGGCTATACTGGGGACGGAGAAGTTGACTGTTTGTTGTCTATTGTTCCAGTGAAAGTGCGGTCTCGGACAGGTGGAAAGTCTATCGAGACATACGCCTTCATGGACCCTGGCAGCACCGCCACTTTCTGTACACAGGAGCTGCAAAGGAAACTGAACATAAAGGGAAAGTCAACTCAAATCCTGTTGAGCACGATGAGTCAAGACAAACCGGATGGACAAAAGCTGATGAACAGTTGCATGCTCTCAGACCTGGAAGTATGTGGGTTGGAAAACACAGAATATCTACATTTTCCAAAGGTTTTCACACATAACAACATTCCTGTTCAGAGAGAAAACATCCCCAGACAACAACATCTGAAAAAATGGCCATATCTGAGTGAAGTGAACTTGCCACACATTGATGCCAATGTGGATCTGCTTATAGGAGTCAACAACTCTAAGGCAATGGAACCATGGCATGTAATTAACAGTCAAGATGATGGACCATATGCCATTAAAACAGTTCTGGGTTGGATGGTTTGTGGACCTGTAAACAGTGAGAGCAAATCCATGGAGAATACACCTCACTACAGTGTGAACAGAGTCTCTGTGGCAGAAATAGAACAGCTACTGGTCCAGCAATATAACACAGACTTTCCTGAACGTTGCTACGACGACAAGGAAGAGTTGTCTCAGGAGGACAAACAGTTTATGCTGGCAGTGCAAAGAACAACAAAATATGAAGATGGACATTACTGTGTGGGTCTTCCTTTAAAGTGTGACACAGTGAAAATGCCCAACAACCGCTGTATGGCAGAACAGCGAGCTGCTAGTATAAAAAGAAAACTACAGAAAAATGAAGTTTTTCTTGAAGACTACAAGGGGTTCATGCACAGTCTACTCGACAAGGGCTATGCTGTTGAAGTCCCTCAGGAGCAGCTTAACCAGAATGACAACAAAGTCTGGTATGTCCCTCACCATGGGGTCTATCACCCCAAGAAAAAGAAGATTCGTGTGGTCTTTGACTGCACCGCCACGTATCAAGAAGTATCCCTGAATGGTGCATTACTGCAGGGCCCTGACCTCACCAACTCGCTTATTGGTGTCTTAGTCAGATTCCGTGAAGAGCCAATAGCGATGATGGCTGATATAGAATCAATGTTCTATCAGGTGAGAGTCCCTGAAGCAGATGCCAACCTGCTGAGATTTTTGTGGTGGCCGGATGGCAACCTGCAAGCACCATTGAAGGAGTATCGCATGGTGGTCCACCTGTTCGGTGCTACCTCCTCCCCTAGTGTTGCTTGTTATGCTCTGCGTAGAACAGCCGAAGATAGAAAAGACACAGCTGCTCTAGAAGTTGTTGAAACAGTTCAACATAATTTTTATATGAACGATTGTTTAACATCTGTGAGTTCAGAAGAAAAAGCTGTTGCCTTGGTAAAGAACCTGCGAGACCTGTGTGCAGAAGGAGGTTTTAACCTGACAAAATGGGTGAGCAACAGCAGAAAGGTTCTATCATCCATTCCTGAAGAACACCGGACCAGTGAGCTTAAAGATCTTGATCTCACTTATGATGCTCTGCCCGTTGAAAGAGCTCTCGGTGTACATTGGTGCACAGAAGATGATTCATTCACCTACAGGATCCAGCTACAGGACAAGCCAATGACCAGAAGAGGAATTCTGTCCGTCGTAAACTCCATCTACGACCCTCTTGGCTTCCTGGCGCCAGTGGTGCTTCCTGCTAAGCTTCTGTTGAGAGATCTGTGCAAAGAAAAGCAAGGATGGGATGAAGTAGTAAGTGGATGGAAAGTTGATCAGTGGTGTAAGTGGTTGGAAGATCTCACTCACCTCTCAGACTTCAGCATTCACCGATGTGTTAAGCCCCTGGATTTTGGAGAAACATCAGAAGCACGGCTGCATCATTTCACTGATGCAAGTGAAATCGCCTATGGCGTAGTGTCTTATCTTGTGCTAGTGAATCATCAAGGAAGAATCTATTGTGCTTTTGTGTTTGGAAAGTCTAGAGTTGGACCACTTAAACAAATCACAATTCCAAGACTCGAGTTAACTGCAGCGGTCATCGCAGTTAAAGTGGACAAGATGCTGCGAGAGGAAATGCAAATTCCACTTCAGCCATCTCTTTTTTGGACGGACAGTACAACGGTCCTTAGATACATCAACAATGAAACAGCTCACTTCAAGACCTTTGTGGCAAACAGGATTACTCTCATACGAGAAGCGACCAAACCACAACAGTGGCGATACATCAGAACGTCAGAAAATCCTGCTGACCAGGCCACAAGAGGAATGAAAGTGAAGAGCTTGATCCAAGGAGAAACATGGATAAAAGGGCCACAGTTTCTGTTACAGCCAGAGAGTGAATGGCCAGAGAGACTCTCAACCTCTCAACCCCAACCGGTCGAGGCAGATGTCCGCCCACTCTGAGTCTGGTTCTGCCTGAGGTTTCTTCCTGTTAAAAGGGAGTTTTTTCTCGCCACTGTTGCTCATGTGGGAATGTTGGGTCTCTTTAAAGTTAAAACCTGAAGAGTTCGGTTTAGAACCTGCTCTATGTGTAAAGTGCCTTGAGATAACTTTGTTGTGATTTGGCGCTATACAAATAAAGATTGATTGATTGATTGATTGACTGGACAATGTAAGTCAAAGCCTGCAAAATGATCCGGAAGTGAAAACCATCACAGCGAATGTCATCAGTGCTGAAGAAAAGTCTGATCCTGTGAACAAATTGCTCCAGTATTATTCCAGCTGGGACAGACTGAAAAGAGCAGTTACATGGCTTCTGAGAGTTAAAGGAACATTGATACACCTGAAAGAGAAAAGAAAAGAGTTGCAACACTCTATTCAGCAGACAGAAAAGGATCCTGAGAAACAGAAATTGTTTGTGCATCAAAACATGAACAATTACAAATCTGTCATGGAAAAGAAAACATTAACCTTGGATGAGCTGATGGCTGCAGAATCAGAAATCATCAGACACAGTCAAAACCAATGGTTTCCTGAAGAAGTGAATGCTCTTCAAAATAAGTTGCCTGTGAAGAGAAATAGTCAGCTATACAAGCTTGACCCGGTTTGGAATGAGAACATTCTGAGAGTAGGAGGCCGGTTGAGCAACTCTGCTATACCACAGGATGCAAAACATCCAGCTATTCTCTCAAAACACTCCAGAGCTGCCACTCTGATCCTGCAAGATGTTCACAGAAAAATTGGTCATTGTGGACGCAATTATATGATGTCACAACTAAGACAAAGATTTTGGATACCTCAAGTATCCTCGGCCATCAGGAAACTCATATCAGAGTGTACAGTCTGCAGGAGACTACGAGGTCAAGTTGGAGAGCAAAAAATGGCAAATCTCCCGAAGGATCGTCTTTTGCCAGACAAACCGCCTTTCACGAATGTAGGCGTTGATTACTTCGGACCTTTTGATGTGAAACGGGGCCGGGGAACTGTCAAACGCTATGGTGTAATGTTTACATGCCTCACCATTAGGGCAGTACACATAGAAGTAGCAGACAGTCTTGATACCAGCCCTTGCATCAACGCTTTGCGCCGTTTCATAAGTAGAAGAGGCCAGATTGAAATAATGCGCTCTGATAACGGCACAAATTTTGTTGGTGCAGAAAAGGAACTAAGAGAAGCTATCAAAAACTTGGACCAGACAAACATTGAAAAGACTATGCAGAAGAAGGGCATAAAATGGATCTTCAACAGCCCTGCCGCCTCTCATCAAGGAGGAGTTTGGGAGCGGCAAATCCGCACTGTACGGAAAATCCTTGCTGCTTTGGTGAAAGAACAGACTCTCACAGATGACAGTCTTCAAACCCTCATGTGTGAGGTGGAAAATATCATAAATAATCGGCCGATCACAAGCATTTCTGATGATCCAAATGATATTGAACCCTTGACACCTAATCATTTGCTACTGATGAAAGTGCAGCCCAGTATGCCACTGGGAACATTCAACAAAGATGATCAGTATGCCAGAAGACGATGGAGGCAAGTGCAATATCTTGCCGACCTGTTTTGGACAAGGTGGACTCGTGAATATCTGCCTCTCCTCCAAGAACGCCAGAAGTGGTCGCAGTTGAGGAGAAACTTCAAACCTGGAGATGTGGTGTTACTCGTCGACAGTTCAGCTCCACGTAACACATGGATAATGGGAAGGATTCTCCAAACCATGCCTGATGCCAGTGGAACAGTTCGCCGAGTGAAAGTACACACCAAGAACACCACTCTGGAGAGACCAGTAAATAAACTGTGTTGCTGCAAGAAGCAATGTGAAGACAAGAAAATCACATAATGAAAAAATGTGAAGAAAAAGGACTGATACATAAGAGTTTGAGACAATGCTTTATTGAAGTTTGATTACTTATATAGTTAATGTAATATCATGGTTGTTTCAGTTTATGGCTCTGTATTTGAGTTAATTTGATAATGCTTAATCTTCCTGCTTAATCATTAGGGGCCGGATATGTAGGAGCCATAATGCATAGTTAAAAACCTAGATGGTAATTTATATTTCTAAGTTTATTTAATTTATAGGACTGCATGTTATTCTGCCACCTGCTGGTCAACAGTGTTAATATAAGGTAGATGACGTCACAGACCGCCTCAGTTTAGATGAGAGCGGCGAGCTGGAGACAGTTTTTCTACGGAAAGAACAAAAAGAAAAGGAAGAAATGGAAAGAAATATATTGTTTGTTTATTTTTCACAAGTAAACCTTTTTTGAAACCAAGACAACGCCTAATTCTTTCCAGTACGAATACCTCCCACCCTCTCATGTGGCTTTTTAAAGTCAGAAGGAAAGCCACGACAGTTACTATTGTTGATCTTAATGTTTAACATCTGAACCTAATTTATGTTCATACATAACTTACATCATGAACTTCACTTTATTTTTTCCATATTTAAGTTTTTACTGTACAAAGTTTAGTGTGTAGTTATAAAGATGAGTGATTGTTAAAGGAAGTGTAGAAAATGTTCACTGTTAGTTGTTAAATGAATGTTTCTAATTGTTGGTAAAGAGTCACATCTGTAAACAGAAGATCCTCTCAACTAATATCTGTGTGAAACTGATCAACTTTACTTGATGAAGGAGAAATATTTCTTTATTATATTCTTTAATGTGTTTTAATCAATAATGTCTGATCATTGATATTGATCCTTCACACACACACACATACACACACACACACACACACACAAACTCTCTAACTCCCACACACACTCACACACTGTAACACACACACACACACACACACATCTGAATGTTAAACTCTGTTTTTCACTGCTTGTATTTGACAGTTTTTAACCTGCATCCTGTTGGGTTCAGCTGTTTGGAGTTTACATTTTCTAAACTTCTACATTTAAATCTTCTTCAGCTCTGAACAGATTATGAAACATTTCATCATTTCAAACATGAACTTTGTTTCTAAACTGACTTCATTTATTCTTTATTCAGATTGTGGGACTGCAGTTTGTCAGAGACCAGCTGTGATTATCTGGTCTCAGCTCTGAAGTCCAACTACTCCCATCTGAGAGAGCTGGATCTGAGCTGGAACGACCTGAAGGATTCAGGAGTGAAGCAGCTGTGTGGTTTTGTGGAGAGTCCAGACTGCAAACTGGAGACTCTGGAGTGAGTTCATTGACTGTCTGTTACTATTGTTGATCTTAATGTTTAACATCTGAACCTAATTTATGTTCATACATAACTTACATCATGAGGTTAATTTTCTTTTTTCCATATTTAAGTTTTTACTGTACAAAGTTTAGTGTGTAGTTATAAGTCTGTGTAAAGTCAATTCATTGATTTACTTCTAAACATATTATACATGTTGGAAAGAGGTTACAGAGAACATGTGAAAAGGTTGATCACTAGAGCTGAAACGAGTATCCGGTACGGATAAAGCACTTTTGCTGAGTACCAGTATTATACGAGTAATATGAGTCAATATCTGTGCTCGGATTGAATGAAAATCCTCATTGGGTATCTGACAGTGTCTGCGTTCTGTGATAGGCTACAGCGCTCCTCCCCTACACACATACACCGCTCTGCTCACTCACACACAGAACAGCTCTCTGTCTCTCCCTCAGTCACTCAGGCTCGCGGGTCTTTTCTGTTAATGTTTAGGGTCTTCAGCTTCAGGTTTGTACTTATTGACCAGTAGAGTTCTGGTAAATGTGGGACCCGCGTTGCGTCTCTGCCTGTCGGAGATTTTTTTTTTCCTTTTTCTTTTTTTAACCGTCAGCTGGCTCTAACCAGTTTTATTTTTTACTTTTGAGTGTCAGACACTTGCTTGCTGTATTTCATAAAAAAATAAAGGTAGTAGTGGTATAAATAATATTACAAATTAATTTACACCCCCCCCTCTCCCTCTCTCTCTGTCTGTCTCTGTCTCTCTCTTACTCACTCACACACACACCTGGTGTGGAAAAAATAAAAAAAGAGAACCAAAAACAACCCACTCGTGATCTGAAGCTCAATGCTGATGCTGTCCTGTAAATAGTTTTCTAATTAGCAATAAATATAACAATTTCTGATCAACTCATATCAATTGCATGCTTAAAATAACATACTGGTTAAAGCCCCGCCCATTTCAAGACAACCCGACCCACTTCCGGATTAAATCCCGCCCACTCCGAGTACAGATACAGATAATTCATTTGGTTAACAGATACAGATAATGCTGTACTCGCTCATCCCTATTGATAACTATGCAGCACTGAATAGTGGAGATAGATTTTCCTGATTTTCTGAGCCTGCAAAAAACGGCTACCCCGTGACATAGTGGCGTACCCTTGGTCCCTCCTCTACTATATAAGGCCGAGAGTCCGCTCTCCTCAGTGGTTAACCTGCCTAGTGGCCAGTCATTGTTACTACATCTAACACTACTACTACTACAGTCTACAGTTAGCCAGTTAGCTTTCTACCGCCGAGCTAGCAGCTGAGCTAGCGGTAGAAAGCTCTCAAACGTAATTTTTTTTCAGTAACTTTTTTATTTATTGAAAAAAGAGCAAACAGACAGTATACAGTGAACAGTGTACAAGTAATACATCAAATAACAGATGAGCCAGCGGTAGTTACATTAAACAAAAATGTTGTAATGGGTACAGATATTAAACGTTTTAATAACCTTTTGATTAGTCAAATTATCAAGTAACTTAAAATAATGCTTGATTTCTTTCTGAAAAACAACAAAACAAGATTCTTTCTTATTAAATGTACTCTTATGGATATAAAACAAAATAAAATCAACATGTTTCTTCCTTCTTCTAATCATAGAAGCCAAACACAACATTTTCCCAGAGTAGAAGGAAATCTTTGAGGAGATGATCAATAATAAATCTGCTGATTCATTTCTGTCTTTGTGCCAAAACTGATGTAGAACGGTTTCCGGGTGTAAATTGCAAAAATAACAGTTTGTGTTAATGTCTTTTTTTTTTCTTCTTTTTTAAGAATTTGTTGGCATAGACACCTTTATTTATCAGTAGACCGACAGGAAACAAGGGAGAGTGAGAGGGGGGTGTGACATGCAGCAAAGGCATGCGCTCTAACCACTCGACCACCTGTGTACCGTGTTGTTGTCTTTTTTAAATTTCTGCATATAATGGTTGGTAGGGTGTTTGTGGATAATTTTGAAAGACACCTCCCTAACCTTGTTTACAATTAAACATTTGTGGGGGAGCATCCAAACTTTCTTCCAATCAGTATTAACAAAGCGGCTCCAGTTTGCAGTGACATACGAGGTAGTGATGATATTTCTTTGGAATAAAGCACATAACCTTTTATTATTGTTTTTTTGGGAATGTGATGAGAAACATATTTTTCCTTCTGGGGAGTCAACTGAGTTGGGGAGAGATACATGATTAGCTGAAGGCATCCGTCTGTTCCTAAAAAGCTTTAGGATGCCTGTTGGAAAGGCTTTAATAACTTAGGAGTCACTTAAAGGTTAAATCTGGATAAAACTCTATAAGAGAGTAATGATCCCTCCTCATTAAACAGTTGACTCACCAGCCAAAGTTTAAAAAAGAGACTTGTTTTTAAATAATATATGGTTGTGGTGAGAAGTTCTGCTTATGTACATATAGTGTCCAGGCTAGAAGGACCTGTTTATGGATACAGACAGTTTGGCAGGGAGTTTGTCTACATTATAATTACAACTTAAAATTAAGCTCAGGCCTCCAAAGAGAGAGAAAATGTAATGGGGAATAAAGGTCCAAGTTGAAATAGGATATTTAAAAACATTTTTAGCCTAATTAATTTTAACAGTATTGTTCATGGTGGTAAAATCCAAGAAGTTAAATCCTCCAGACTCATTATTAATCACACTTTTTCCTTATATAATGTGTACGATTTCTCCATGTAAAAGCTTCTGATCAATAGCTTTACTAATCTTACTATCTAGGTGTAATGAAATGGCAGCATAAGTTAGTCGAGAAAGTCCCTTTGCTTTAGTTATTAAAACTCTACCTTTGAAGAACAAATCCCTCTGTAACCACTGAACCAATTTAGGGAGGATCTTAACTTTAGATTTTCAGTAATAGTAAGACCCAAGTATTTAACCTCATCTTTTACCGTGATATTACAGAGAACGAACATCGCAATTCACATTTGAAGAGCTTTTTTCCAAAACGCTATAAATCCATTTTAATAGTTTTCAGGAAAATTACTTTTTCTATCTAGATCCACACATTTTGCAAATATTCAATTTATCCTGTGAAGATTGTTTGTTGGGTTAGTCCGGACATGTTGAACAATGATTGCTAATAATATTATTGATTATAAATTCAAAGTTCATTTTATTTTATTTCAAAACGCTATAAATGAATATAGATGAAATAATGTCTGATCATTGATATTGATGCTTCACAACACACACACACACACACACACAAACTGTAACACACAGACACTGTACACTGTAACACACAGACACACTGTAACACACAGACACACTGTAACACATACACACACACACACACACACACACACACTGTAACACATACACACACACTGTAACACACATGCACACTGTAATACACACTGTAACACATAGACACACTGTAACACATACAGACACACTGTAACACACACACACTGTAACACACACACACACGGTAACACATACACACCACACACAACACACACTGTAACACACCACACACACACACACACACACACACACACACACTGTAAAACACACAAACATACATGCACACATTGTAAAACACACACACAAAAACACACACACACACACACACACACTGTAACACATATACACCACACACACACGCACACCTCACACACACACAGACACACACACACAGTAACACACGCACACACATACACTCATACATACACACACTGTAACACGCACACACGCACACACATACACACACACACATACACACACACACACACACTCACACACATTTTCTAAACTTCTACATTTAAATCTTCTTCAGCTCTGAACAGATTATGAAACACTTCATCATTTCAAACATGAACTTTGTTTCTAAACTGACTTCATTTATTCTTTATTCAGATTGTGGGACTGCAGTTTGTCAGAGACCAGCTGTGATTATCTGGCCTCAGCTCTGAAGGACAACCCCTCCCATCTGAGAGAGCTGGATCTGAGAGGAAACTACCTGTGGGATTCAGATGTGAAGCAGCTGATGGATCTTCAGCAGAGTCCAGACTGCAGACTGGAGACTCTGAGGTTAGTAGAGAGTTGGAGTCAGTCTGTGCTGGTTTCAGCAGTTTAGTATTAAACACAGTCAGTATCAAAGCAAAGATCCAGTATTTCCTGGTGAAGCTCCAACCTTCTCAGTGCTGCTTTCCTCAGAGAAGCTGTGAGAGGAGAATGGTGACAGGCTTCAGGATTGGACAGAAAGACAGAGAGAGAGAGAACAGTCAGCCAATCAGATGAGCCAGAAGCTTGTTGTGATCATGTGTTTGAGTTGATGTGAAGACGACTGTTGTTGTTGTATTGTTGTCTGCAGGAAATAAAGCTGGATTACAGCTGACAGCCTTACAACATGTATAGAGACAGTGATCCTCATCATCAAATCTGATCTCAAAGTGTTTGTTCTCTCATTTCAACACTAAACTATTGATCAGTTCATCTTTGTCAGAGCTCTAAGATCAGTCTGACTGCAGCCTGCAAATCACTGGCTCTGATTTCACACAAGCATCATTACGTTTAGTAACCATGTGGTCTTTATACAGACCAGAACCTCTGCTGAAGTCCAGGAATCACAGCAGCTGTTTAGCTGAGAGCTCTGACTGATTGTCATGTGATGATTTAACAGCAGGAAACATCTTCAAATCCCACAGAGACTTTGTAGCTTTAAACTTTGATAAGAGTTGACATGTATCAGCAGTAAATCCATCAGTAAACTGATGAGTGAATGTCTCTGTTTCTGCAGTAATGATGTGTTCATGACTCTCTGCACTTTATTTCCTCTGTGTACTTGAGTGAAATCTGCAGAGGAAACACACTTGATAGTAAAAGTGTGTGCAGGTGTGTGAGCTTGGAGCTCGGTGTGTTCACTCCAACACGTTAACATGAGAGCTGAAAGGAAGCAAGCTACGCTGCACAGCTGTTCCACTTCTGGTCTGAACAGGACTGAAGTCCCTGCTGCTCTTTATACTGGATGTGCTGCATCACTGACTGACAGCTGATCAAGTGAGTCTCACTAAACACTCATTTATCTCCTCTGTTCTTTCTTCTTCTCTCATCAGATGGAAGTGATCTCTGCCAGAGTGAGAGTGAACATCCAGGAGTGTTGAGAGAGGATCAGCTGGATCCTGATGATCCATCTGGAGTCTGGATCTGGATTTTGTCGTCTTCACTTAAGTCTCTTAACCGACTCCAAACTGAACAGTTATCTCTGGATTTAGCTGAAGATAAAAACAGGTGTTATAAGTCAGACTGTGAGCCTGGGCTCATATTTATCAAGCGTCTCAGAATCACACTGAGAGTTAACGAGGACTAAAACTAATGAATGAAGCAGAAGAGAATTGACTGTGACTTTCAGCAGGAGAAGGATTACTGCTGGGAGAGAGTGAGACGTGGCTGTTTTACCACAGTCAGAGCAGCAGAGTAGAAATAATGATGACGTGTTGTAGTTTTCTCACAGTCTCAGCTGGAAATATGAAACAGTGGTCATTTGGTATATTATGTGTATAGACAGGTAACCAGGCAGGTAACTTACCAAGGTTATGGAACTAAACTATGAAGCCAACATTCATTATAAGATGATATTTACAAAGTGTAAAGAAAGCCTGAGAGATAAATGCAGATAACAGCAGTGAGTTAGTCATATCAGTGATATCTGACACATTTACAGTGTTTTTAGCATCAGATTCCCTCTTAGTGTTTCCTGTTGAGCTGTGGTGGAAGTATAGTAACAAAAAGAAGAACTTTACTTTAATGTTTTATTTTGAGAAATGTTTTATTCTGATGCTTTCCTGAATTGGTTGTGAGATTTATTTTGTATACATAAGATGTGATGAATCTGAATGAATGTGATGGTGTTTCCTGTCTGAAATGGCGGCAGCGCTACTCTGACGCCATCTAGTGGCGATTGTTAAAAAAGCACCAGAGTTTCATCTCTTGTGCTTCTCTACTCTCTGGGACTCCTGAGCTGTCGCAAGGCGGCAGGATAACTCCTGAGCTGCTGTAGACTTTCACACAGACGGAGGTTTGGAAGGAATCACCTGCAGAAACTTTGTTATTTGTCTTTTTCTACTTTTATGTTGTCGTAAAGCAGGCATGTCCAAACTATTTCATAAATGGCCATAATGTTCTTGCAGGTTTTAATTCCAACCAATCAAGAGCACACGATCCGACCAATCAACTGTCTGAAGACTGAGATCAGTTAATTAAACTGTTTCTACTCTGACTTCATTGGATGTTTTGTATCACTCAGCATTAAGGTTTATAATGAATGATCCAATGATGCCTTCACTGGCAGTCGGGAGAGATCATCATTGGTTTGTATTCACATATAAAGCTTTGTTACTGTTACTGCCTCCACATATTTCATCTGTTAACCCTGAAGAAACATGATATTGGTATTCGCTCACAGAATTGGTTGTTGCTCTGCTCCGTTAGTCTTTCTCTTATAATGAACTGTACACATGGAGCAACCACCAAAAGGCCTTAACATTAGATTATTACCATCAATACAGCTGTTCAAAAGCCTAATCTCAGACCTTGTTCTATTTGATTCTAACGGGTTTTATTTTAATTTTATCTTATTTTTTCTTTTGTTTTCTTTCACCTAATATTGTTTTGTGTTTTGTTGTGTTGCTCAATGGTCTTTAGAGTTAAAATAAAGGTTAATAAAATGAGTGAACCTGCAGCCTCATGATGGATCTTTATAGTTTATTTCTGTTATAAAGTTTCCAACACGCAGCTACTCACCTTTGTTTATCTTGATGCTTGTTTAGCTGCAGCTTCTTATTGCAAACAAATAAAAACTCAAACACATATTTACTAATTAAATGAAATAAACATGTAAAACTCTAATGGAAGGCTCTTGTCTCTTTTATTAGTTTGTTTGTTGCAGCTGATTCTCATCACTGTAATGAAGAGTTTGCTTCAACTTTCAAGCTTTAATTAACTCCCACTGCTGCAGAACAGCTGTGAGTTTTAACTCGTCTTCATCTCTTTTATAAATGACACTTTCTGTATTCTTTAATTTCTGATATTTAAACATTTCATTTTCACCCCTACTTACCTTTGTACCATTGAGGGGTTTTCACTTGACTTCAACTGCTGACATTATAATAAAAAGTAGAAAAATGAGTGTTATGAAACCTTTTCTAGTGGTGGATACTTCAGTACAAGTAATATTAAATCCCACCTAAGAATTAGCAGATAAATGTGCTTAAAGTGAAGTTTCATATTTTATAACTTTTCTTACATGAAGAAGAAACAAGAAAAAGTCTCATTTGGATTTAAAGGAACAATTCAGATAATTCAAGAAGCAGTTTTAAAGCTGAATTAATCTTCTCACATATGAATTACATTTTATTTTACATTTAAAGTCTTTTATTTAATTCAACTTCAAAAAATACATAAAAACAGATTCAGTTCAATAACAAACAGTTTTCATGTCGTCTGTGTCCTAAAATGTTGAACTAGTCCTTTAAGCTGTGACTCAGGTTAAAGACATTAAAGGCCCATCAATCAGTTTAAAAGTGACTTTTTTATTAACATCAACAAACACAAAAACTTTTTTTCATTCTTTCATCTTTGGGAACAAAACTTGTTGAATTGCACTTAAATATTTAAAATGAACTCTTCACCTCAAAACAATCAAATCAGATCTTGTTGACATTTTAAATGTGTACATAGACACTAAACATCAGTGTGTTACTGTGAGCCAGTGTGACACACGACAAGCTTCACAAACTGTCTCTGATTTATTGTTTCTGCTACAAACGACATTCAGACCATGAACAAGTTCTTACTGTCAGTTTAAACAGAGCAGATTATAACAGGCTTTAGTTTGGCTCAATAATAAGAAATAACAGTAAAAGTGACTCAGAACAACATGAACAGTGTCGCTGCTGCTTCATCAGGAAGTAGAAACAGTAGAAATCATTTCATCATGTGAGCTTCAACTGTATTTGATTGAATTTAAATCCAGAATGAAATGTACTTGTTGATGAATCACTACCTCCATCATCTCACTTTACTCAGTTTATCTCAGATTATTGTCCAAACTTCAGTCTCAAACTAAATCTCACAATGTGGTGTGAAAAACTAAATGAGGAGAATATCACTTTGTCCCTGAAGTCTCTGGACTCACTAACGTCTGAGTGACGTCATGTCTGTCACCTGTGTGTGTGTGTGTGTGTGTGTGTGTGTATGTGTGTGTGTATGTGTGTATGTGTATATGTGTGTGTGTGTATAACCCCGGCCCCCACCAACCCCCGACCCCCCCACCATGTCTTCCTCGCCAGATTGTCTTTGTTACCCTGTGTACTTGCTTTCTCGCGTTATTCCGGTTTGTTTTTTGACCTCAGATTTTCTGCCTGTTTTGGTTGCCTGATTCCTGCTAGGCTTTTCGTGTATGACCACATTGCCTCCTCTTTGGATTAAAGAGCTTGCCTTACTGGACTTTGTACCTCTGCCTCGCTTCCCCTTCCTGCAACTGGGTCCACACTCACCAGCCGTTACATCCTTTTGAAAAACCACAAAGACAACTCGGTCATTGTGTCAACTCTTGATTTTTCACATTTCCACAAACTCATCTTCCATCTCAACAGCAGCTCTTTCTCCATACACACCATGCAGTTTGACTTTAGGAAACATGAAATCACTCTCTATGTATTGCAGACATGTATGTGTATCAGCATTTAAATCACTGATTGTATTTTCTGCTTTTATTTGTAACATTTGTGCTTCCAACTCTTTGCTTGTCCAGAGACGACACCTGAAAATGAAAATGAGCCTTTCTGACTAACTAGCTTATTTTCTCTGACATAAATGTTACTAATATTCACTGTTCGTGTCAGCAGGTGATTCATATCTAATATCAGACAGTGTGACGGGAGGTTTCAAATCACCTGTTTGTCAATGACTGAGGTGGGTTACAGTTTGACAGGATAATATCAGAAATGTTTTCTTTTAGCGTCTTCCACAGCTTTCTGATAATGACGTCAGCAGTCCCTTAACATTTGAAAAGACACCTGCAGTTTGTCCTTGTCAGATTGACCATAAGCAGCTGGATGATGCAGCAAAGATGCAGACACAGGCGATAGCAGGTTTCACCAACGAGTGGGTGTTTATTCACCAAATAAGACAAGAACCACATACAGCGGCACAGCACAGCAGCATACATGACTAAGAGACCTGACTAGCAACAAGGGCAGATGGTAACTGGCGCCTTTTATCCCCTGTCTCCAGTCCAGTCTAATTGGAGGCCTCCACTCACGGGTTTAAACAATATGATTTCCCAGCTCCCCACAAACAATATTATTACAATGCATTGATTCCTACTGCTGTATTGCTGTTCGCTATTTACACCCCCCCCCCCCCCCCCCCCCCCCCCCAGAATAAACAAACCCACTACAATAAATATACATATATATACACACACACCAACTACCAAACCCCCCTCTTCCTATCCCCACTTAGTCTCTCCCGGAACCTTTAAATTTGTGTTCGTACGCCTGGGGACTCTTTTGGCTGAACACTCTGGAGGAGACATAAGACAAAGGACAGGTAAGAATATACAAACAACTTAAAACACAGGCTGCAACTCTAACACACTAAAACACTCATTGAGATATTCTGCACATTTATGTCCTCGTTCCCTCTGTTTATCAATTATAACTGGAGGTGTGCACACAATCTAATCTAAACTCCCTCTCTCCCTCAGATGAAGCAAACTATCCACACCTCCACCTGGCAGAAGACACAATCACATTTCAATCAAAGTTCAATGTACAAATATGCAATGTGCAAACTGCGAATAAAGTGCAAATATTACAATGAAAGTGCCATGTGCTATTATTAAAGTGCCTCATTAAGTTGTATGTTTAAAAAAGTGCTATTAAAACCCAGACCCAGTTGTGCCATATTCCCATAGTCTCTTGTAATGAAGGGCTCTTCGTTACAGTCCTTCTTCCACTTATAACTTTTAGCTCTGTTTATATTATAATTGGCTTTAAGAAGCAATAACATAGTCTATATTACATATTATGCTGCAACTAGGAAAGTGATCGTGTTAATGATAAAGTGTTTATGGATATTTATTGCGACTAATAAAATAATGTTTTAATAAATGTGAGATTTTGATGCGTATGTGCAGGAGGTCAAATATTATTTTTTAATTACGTAGTTCGACTTCACGACAGAAAAGATGAAGAGAAGAAACATAAGCAACATGTAAACCCTCAGTGTTTCATCCGGGGAAGTTGTGACGCTGCTGAAGTCACGTAGACTAACCTGCAGTGAACATTTTCACTTTCACTTGTTGGAAAATTTGTGGCGCGGTAAGAAAACGTTCATCTGGTGAGTAAATTGAACTAACTGCTTTAAAATAACAATAAATAAACTAAATACGAACCTGAAAACTTTCCGTCAGTGATGCGGGTCGATCAGAGAATCGATCATTTAACTTCATAAAGCTTCAGTATAACGACTGAAAATCGATCATTGATCAGGATCGCTGCAGTCTGTTAAAGTCACATTTAGGCTCAGACTTGTTATTCTCATATTAAACTTTGTACAGATAGAAATGATCTGGTCTGTGACTTTAAATATTATTTCTGCTGTTTGAAACTGAACAGTCCGCAATAATAAAATGATGAGTGTGTATTTATATATAAAGACGGAAGTCTTGATTATTGCAGAAGATGTTTAATCAGATATATTTATATAAATCTTCTCTGTGTGACTCTGATGTTTGAATTGTTTTATATCAGATTTCAGAGAAGTTACCAACAATAACCAGGAAGAGCTGTGGATGTCTCTGTCTGCTGAGGTTTAATTCAACTACTGAGATTATTTTCATCTTTATTTGATTTAAAAACACACAGGACCAAATCCTAAACAGTTAGTTTTGCAACTGAGAGAAAACAGTAATCAGTAGTGGTTGTAGCGTGTATGGCGCAGTGGGCAAACCCCCCTTCAGCGCCCCCTATGTGTGTGTGTGTGTGTGTGTGTGTGTGTGTGTGTGTGTATGTGTACAGTAGTCTGCTCCTCCCTTCTTCACACAAACATCAGAACCATAGTCTGATGCTTTTGGGGACATTACATAGAACTTTAACCACCGACCAAAGTTGTAGTTAAATGCAGTAATATTATCTCTCTGCATTCTGGACCAGCTGGAGAGTCTTTAGAGTCTTGTTAGCACAGCCTGAGAATAATGAATTACAGTAGTCCAGCCTAGCAGTAACAAATGCTAGTTTTGACTAGTTTTGACTAGTTGACTAGTTTTTCAGCATCATTGTGAGACAGGATGTGTCAATATAGATTGATTGACAGACACACACACTCACACACATATGACCTCCAATAAAAGAAGAAGGGAGGAGCAGACAGATAAGAAGTAAAGGTGAAAGTCCATTCAGACACCATTTCACAGGCATCAGAACAGAAGCAGGAAAACAGTCTGAGGCAGGTGAGTGTTAATATCAGGACTGTGAATAATGATTACTGTCATTATTGATCAATCTGATGATTATTGATCACATTCATTGTTTAGTTGATTAAATGTGAAATGACAGAATTTGAGGTGTTGAAACGTTGTTTCCTGTTGTTTTCCTGGTTTGTGCGTCCTCACAGCGATGTCACGTGACTCACTGCTGAGCTCTAAATAGAGAGAAGTCACAGTTAAGAAGCTCACACATGTTTATCTGAAGTCTGTTTGTTGGATTTAAACCAGAGTCAAAGTTTCTCTTTGTGATGACTAGAAAACACACATGGTTGTAGTTAAAGTCATGTAAACTAATAAGAAGCTACTAAGTTGAGAGGCAGGACTGGGTTTATTATACTGTGTATGTGTGTGTGTCTCCAGTGTTACTGGTTTACCTCTCAGACTCCAGAAGATGAAGAAAGAGGAGGAAGAGGAGGAAGAGGAGGACGGAGCAGAGTCTGTAATATCCAGCTGTCTGTCTATGAAGAGTGATCAGTCTAAAGATCCTCCTCTAGTCTTCAGTAATGAACCTGGACCCTCAGACACAAAGTAAGAGACTGTTTCTACTGTAAACTGACCTGAAGATGATTCAGTTTAATATCATTTGATAATCTTCATTACAACAATATTTATTTTATAAAACAGAGTTTTTTATAATTCAGTCACTGATCCTTTTGGTCTTTGAGCATTGACTGTATTATTTCTTCATTTATATCTTTCATTTGTAAAAGATGCTTGATTGCTGTTGTGAAATGTTTATTAGTTGCTTGAACCAATATTAAATACAGGTTAAGTAGCAGAGGACAGATTGTGTTGTTTGCTTTGTAGACAGGAACAAGTTAATGTGACAGTCCAGCATCAGGCAGCAGTGCCTTTAGTTTAACCTCCTGAGAGCTTTTGGGTTTATTTTACTGTGTAACACAATTCATTCACCAGTGTATAAAACCATGCTTCCTTACACCTACATCTTCCCTTTGCATGAAGGATAATAAAGCCCCAATGTCCTCAAACGAGTCCTAAACCAGTAGCAGCATTGTAGCTAAAATTAGTCAAATTTGTATCAAACTACAAACGTTATTAAGCATAAATAAACAAGTTTCAACCACAAAATTTGATTTGGTTTTGTACCTGGTCCACTTTTGTCTGGGGATCAACTGTTTTTACACTGTAATGGGCTTTTGTTACCACTAGGTGGCTCAAAAAAGTGCGTACGAACGAGGTCAACAGGTCAAAGTTAAGCAGAATGAAGTATAAGGTCTAGCAAACCTTAGAATGTAATGTCCCCATATGAGGACGCAGGGTCGTAGGAGGTTAACTGTCACTAAATAAACTGTTATATAAAATCGTTAGTTGTCATTTGACATTTTAACACCTCAAATATCAGACACACATGTAGATGTTAAAACCTCTTGAGTGAAATTGATCCAGTTTGCAGCTGAAGATAAAATGTTTAGAACATGCAGAAGGAGATATGAACACAACTATTAATTATCTTTATTAAATCATGTTTCATGTTACATCTGAGCTTTAGAAGAACTAATGATATGTGTACATTTGATATTATATATATGTAGTTTTAATGGTTGATAGAAATGTGTATATTGTGTGAATACAGTCAGATGTGTAACTCTCTATAGAAATGTACTACTGTGTTTTCTACAGCAGGAAAGCTTTCAGTGAGCTTTATTTCTGACAGCACGTCTTGTTTTTGGTTGAATAGAGATTTATTTGAAGGTGGTTATGATGCGTATGAAAACATGTTAGTGTTTGAAGAGAGGTCAACGTGTAAAATGAGTTATATAGATTTATTCATCTAACACACACACACACACACACACATTTATACTTCATTCTGCTGAACTTTGACCTGTTGACCTCGTTCATACTCACTTTTTTGAGCCACCTAGTGGTAACAAAAGCCCATTACAGTGTAAAAACAGTTGATCCCCAGACAAAAGTGGACCAGGTACAAGACCAAATCAAATTTTATGGTTGAAACTTCTTTATTTATATTTATGACTGGGTTTATTATACTGTGTATGTGTGTGTGTCTCCAGTGTTACTGGTTTACCTCTCAGACTCCAGAAGATGAAGAAAGAGGAGGAAGAGGAGGACGGAGCAGAGTCTGTAATATCCAGCTGTCTGTCTATGAAGAGTGACTGGTCTAATGATGTACCTCTAAACTTCAGTAATGAACCTGGACCCTCAGACACAAAGTAAGAGACTGTTTCTACTTTATATACAGTTAGCTAGTTTATACTACTTTACATATAGTTAGCTAGTTTAGTCCAGTGGTTCCCAACCTCGAGGTGGGGCCCCTCCAAAGAGTCAGCAGATATAGTAGTAGTTAAAGTCATGCAAACTAATAAAAAGCTGTTTAGTTTAGGTTTCATGAAGGTTGTAGTGCAGATATGAAGGAAAGAAATAATGAAGTAGCTTCCATTCAGCTGTAATCTCCAACAGATCTTCATGTTCATGTTAACCAGAGACAGAGACAGGGCTGCTATTGCTGTTTGATTTTCCAGTCAATAAATGTAAAGTAGCAGCAGGTAACCCAGGGTGATATTTACTAAGGATTTACTAACAAGTCAAGCTGTGTCTGTCCTTATTTACTAAAGGACTGCAGCAGCAGGTACAATGTTTGGTCTCATGTAATACGGACTGTGTCTTAACGTGTTCCTGTTCAAAGACACTAAATATGGGAGGAGGTCATGTAAATGTATAGAAACAGCCTGCTGCAGCTGATGTATCACTGCAGACTGACCACTGCAGCAGAGGAAACTGAGTCTGATGTTTAATGTTTGGGAAAAGTCAAATGTGTCAAACTGTTGTATCACACTCACACAGAGGGAGAGAGACTATAGCAGAAACAGAGAGAGAGAAACACTATCAATCAATCAATCTTTATTTGTATAGCGCCTTATCTCAAGGCTCTTTCCACATAGAGCAGGTTCTAAACCGAACTCTTCAGGTTTTAACTTTAAAGAGACCCAACATTCCCACATGAGACACAGTGGAGAGAAAAAAACTCCCTTTAACAGGAAGAACCCTCAGAACCAGACTCAGAGTGGGAGAACATCTGCCTGGACCGGTTGGAGTAGAGAGGAGAGAGAGGGAGGAGAGAGGAAGGAGAGGAGAGGAGAGGAGAGAGGAAGGAGAGGAGAGAGAGGAAAGAGAGGAGAGAGAGGAAGAGGAGGAGAGAGAGGAAGGAGAGGAGAGAGAAGCACATTGAAGGTCTGGGACTGGAATCTGTCATCCGGACGTCTACAGGCCCAGATTACCTGTGAGACCAGAAAGCACAGACAACTCCAGGGAAGAAGTTTAGCTTATTGATGCATTAATAGAACATGAATGTTAATGGATATAGATGGATGGATAGAGAGAGAGAGGGAGGAGAGAGGATAGATGGATGGATAGAGAGAGAGAGGGAGGAGGAGAGAGGATAGATGGATGGATAGAGAGAGAGAGAGGGAGGAGGAGAGAGGATCATGGGAGTCCCCCGGCAGTCTAAGCCTATAGCAGTATAAACTAGGAGCTGGAACCAGCCCGAACTATGAGCTTTATCACAAAGGAAAGTTTTAAGCCTACTCTTAAACGTAGAGAGGGTTCTGCCTCCCGGACCAAATCTGGAAGATGGTTCCACAGGAGAGGAACCTGATAGCTGATAGCTCTGCCTCCCATTCTACTTTTAGAGATACTAGGAACCACAAGTAGACCTGCATGCTGGGAGCGCAGTGTTCTAGTAGGTACATAAGGTACCATAAGCTCTTTAAGATATGATGGAGCCTGACCATTGAGAGCTGTGAAGGTGAGGAAAGGGACTTTGAAATCAATTCTGAATTTTACGGGGAGCCAATGCTAATGAATGCACTAATGAAAAGATGCATTATGAAGATATTTAGCAGAGCTCTCTGTTCAGCAGCACAACACAAAGAGCAGCAGTCTGTTTTTTTTCACTAGTGGACTTTTCTGTTTGGCTCAGTTTCCTCCTGCTTAAAGTTCTCTTACTTTTTTGAAGATGTGGACCTGTACAAGTTGGATTGGAAGCCATGTTGGATTTACCAAACACTCGTATCACCATGAAACAATCACAGATAACCTGCGTAGATATGATGAATCCCACCTGTTATAAATTAATGTGTGTTCCTGAGTAGTAAATTAGTGTGAATGATTCCCTCAAAGTGCCAGATAAGGTCAGGCATCCGGTAGGTTGTAGAGAAGCTCCATTTATGAAAATGGCACCAAAGACTAAGATGACTTTGTGAATAGAACAACAGAAATATATTAATTATTGATGGAATTAAGCTAAAGAATGGGAAAAAAACACTGTGACCATTGTCTCGACTATTGTGTCACTTTAACAGACATAAAAAAATAAATTAATGAAAGTAACTAACGATGTGAGTCCTTTCTCAGTCGCTCAGCCATTAATCAACCACAAGTCATGTTTTATTGCTTTAGATGTGCACCACTTGTGAATTTTGTTCTTACCTAAGAGAAAATCCTAAATACGAGAAATTGGTGAATGTGGCAAATCCTTGTAAATCACTCATGAAAACAGATTCATTTTAAATCACACGTACATGTTTTAAAAATGTTTGTGTTTCTTGCATCTGGCACATTGCGTGTCTCCTTGTGGTCTAACTAATGTTTACATGTTTACTAGCTTGCAGTCTTCTTCTTCTTCTCTGCCTTTGCTGGCACATCGTTGTCTCTGTCTAATTATTGATGAACTCTTGTGATTGTAGTTTATATTATTTAATTCAATGTGTTGAATCTCAGAGTCTGAAGAACAGAAACTGTGTAAGTGTGTAAATACTGACAGTCTGGACTGTTTATGTGGGGAAAGAGCTGCATGCAGCTTGTGAGCTGTCGGTTGGCCTCCACTAATGTCATGTGACATAAAGAATGTGTTCATGTCCACAGAGAGAGGAAGAGGAGGGCTGTTTCTGAGGAGGAGCAGCTGTCCTGCTGTTCTTTGTGTCAGGCCGTCCTGAAGGATCCAGTCTCTACCAGCAGTGGACACTGGTTCAGGAGACTCCTCAGGTCCATTACCTTATACTGGGACCAGTCTGCTTCATCAGGAGACTCCTCCTGTCCCCAGTGTGGAAAAAGATCCAGAACCAGACCTGGACTGCAGACAGACAGTCAGACCAGCACTGTACAAAGTAAGACTGAACATCTGTCTGCTGATGTCATCATCTCTCAAAACAGGAATCTACCTCCTCTATCCTACTGAACATTAACAGTCACACTGATTTCTGTTTCATTCTACCTTTTTTCTTCTCTTTCAGCAGAAAGTGGTCTGCAGGAGGTTTTAGATGAACATCAGATCAGTCTGAGCAGCACATGTGAATGTGTGACTCAAGGAACTGATGAAGCAGGAACTAAAACCTTCCTCATCAGCATCTTCACTGAGGTCTACATCACAGAGGGACAGAGTGAAGAGCTTAATACCCAACATGAGGTGAGGCAGCTTGAAACAGCTTCCAAGATGAAGACCCTCCATGACGCTCCAATCAAGTGTCAGGACATCTTTAAAGTCTTACCTGACCAACAGGAAACTGAAGAGGTTCATACCCAACATGAGGTGAGGCAGCTTGAAACAGCTTCCAAGATGAAGACCCTCCATGATGCTCCAACCAAGGATCAGGACATCTGTGAAGTCTTACACAGAGTCAGAGTGGTTCTGATGAACGGCGTCGCTGGCGTTGGAAAAACCTTCTCAGTGCTGAAGTTCACTCTGGACTGGGCACAGCGCTCCAACAACCAAGATATCAGTCTGCTGATTCTGTTCTCGTTCAGGGCGCTGAACTTGATCAAAGATAAGCAGTACAGTCTGCTCATGCTGATCCATGTTTTCTATCCAACATTACAGAAGCTCACAGCAGAGAAGCTCGCTGGCTGTAAAGTTTTGTTCATCTTTGACGGCCTGGATGAAAGCAGACTTTCACTGGATTTCACCAACATTGAGGTCGTGTCTGATGTCACACAGAAGTCATCAGTCAGCGTGCTGCTGACAAACCTCATCAAGGGGAAGCTGCTTCCCTCGGCTCTCATCTGGATAACTACTCGACCTGCAGCAGCCAATCAGATCCCTCCTTCATGTGTGGACAGGGTAACAGAAGTACGAGGCTTCACTGACGTCCAGAAGGAGGAGTACTTCAGGAGGAGATTCAGTGATGAAGAGCAGTCCAGCAGAATCATCTCACACATCAAGACATCCAGGAGCCTCCACATCATGTGTCATATCCCAGTCTTCTGCTGGATCACTGCTACAGTTCTGGACCACATGTTGACTACAGACCAGAGAGGAGAGCTGCCCAAGACCCTGACTGACATGTACTCACACTTCCTGCTGGTTCAGACAAAGAGGAAGAAGAACAAGTATGATGAGGGACATGAGACGAGTCCACAGGAGCTGACGGAGGCTGACAGGAACCTTCTTCTGAAGCTGGGGAGGCTGGCGTTTGAACAACTGGAGAAAGGAAACATCATGTTCTACCAAGAAGACCTGGAGCAGTGTGGTCTTGATGTCACAGAGGCCTCGGTGTTATCAGGAGTTTGTACAGAGATCTTCAAAAGAGAGAGTGTGATCTTCCAGAAACCAGTCTACAGCTTTGTTCATCTGAGCGTTCAGGAGTTTCTGGCTGCAGCCTACATGTACCACTGTTACACCAGCAGGAACACAGAGGTACTGAAGGACTTCCTGGGAGAAGACTACAGTTACTCATCTTACTACAGTTACTCATCTCTGAATGACTTCCTGAAGGGAGCCATGCAGAAATCTCTCCAAAGTAAAAATGGCCACCTGGACCTGTTTGTCCGCTTCCTTCATGGCCTCTCTCTGGAGTCCAACCAGAGTCTCTTAGGAGGCCTGCTGGGTCAGACAGACAACAGTCCAGAAACCATCCAGAGAGTCATCAACAACCTGAAGGAGATGAACAGTGGTAATAAATCTCCTGACAGAAGCATCAACATCTTCCACTGTCTGATGGAGATGAACGACCGCTCAGTACATCAGGAGATCCAAGAGTTCCTGAAGTCAGAGAACAGATCAGAGAAGGAACTCTCTGATATCCACTGCTCAGCTCTGGCCTACATGCTGCAGATGTCAGAGGAGGTTCTGGATGAGTTGGACCTGAAGAAGTACAGAACATCAGAGGAGGGACGACGGAGACTGATCCCAGCTGTGAGGAACTGCAGAAAGGCTCAGTAAGTCCAGATGTGATTAACATTATAAATCAGTGTAGATTAGTATTTTAGTTCTTAAATATAAATAATATAAATGTTTTATTATAGTTAAAATAGTGCTCTACTTGTTTATATGTGAAATAACATGTCAGTTATATTTAGTCTCAGATGTTGTTGAGCTGTTTAAATGTTGTGAGTTTAAATAATGTTGATGTTTATAGCTGTTAAGTTAATGAACAGGTATTCTATTTATTTCTAGTCATTATTGGATGTGACAGTGTTTTCTTCTCTTTCTCGTCCTTTGTGTGTTGGAGGATTCATTCAAACCTGGTGAAACACATGAAGGACTTTAGAAGTTGTGGTTGAGGTTTTATTACAGCAGCATTTTATCACAACATACTGTATATCAGTATTTTACAGTTATCAGTGAAAGCAGTACAGTTATTATTACATGATATATAATCAGACATACAGGTAATACCTGATTTTACTCAGCAGGCTTTAAAATAAGATCTGAATCATTTTGGTCTGTTTCTGGATTCAACTGATGAGCAGGTTGGCATCCTGCGTGGTAGTCATCAGTGTATGAATATGTATGAATGAGATGTAGAGTAAAAACACTTTGATTGGTCAACGACTAGAAATATTATATAAGTACAATCCATTTACTGTATTTATTCTATTAGTAACAACCTGTAAACAGTTTTCATGCCTTTACAGCACTTTGTAAACTTGTGTTTGAAACTTAAAGATGAAGGATTATAATAATAATAATTATTATGAATTATTAAATGTTATTTAAAACGAGTATGTCACTATGACAGTGGTTTAGTATCACAAACTGATTCAGTAATGTCAGTTATACAACAATATGTAAAGTTAGCTAACGTTAGCCAACATTAGCATCCGTAAACTTGTGTTTCACTAGCAAAGACCACACCCACAACATGATGTGCTTAAATGATTTATCAAGAAAAGTGATTGCTGAGTGCGTTTTAGAGGCTCATAGGAAGTCCATCGTAGCACCCGGGCAGCGAGGACCCTAAAAACCACTTATGTGGATCCTAAGAATGGTGCAACGATATGTGGCGAAAGTGCTGATATAAAATGATCAAAATGATTTAGTTTGGCTCTTTAAAAGTGCATAATATTATATATTTCTTTATTTCAAAATTGTAACCCTGCCAAATAATCCCCATTTTTACTCAATGTAACTGTAATCAGATTACATCTTTTTTTCTGTAGCTGTAGTGGAACACGGTTGTCTTTCTATTGTATCCCAATTACGTATCACTGTTACAAGTATTCTGTTACTCCCGTAGCCTGGTAAAGAGACATCACCAAAGTGACTTTAGATCAATACTATTGGAACTTGCAACCCTGCACATGTAACAGCAGACAATATTTAAGTGACATTAGAAGACTTTATTTAATTATGGGAACGACGCGTTGTGGAGGTGGATGGTCGATGATGCAAGAGTGGCATTCTGGTATTGGTGGTTTATTTATTTATTTGGTGTAGTGAAGAACTTGAGGCTTCCAGACAGTTCTACCTGGCTCCCATGAGGGGTGCTGTGGCTATTAGGGTTATTTGACATCATGCTAGCTGATTTGAGCGGTGATTGGCTTTGGTGAAAAAAACTGAGGTACAGGAGACTCGATACTTACCTGGATTTTGGAGGCAGCTGAGAAGGGGAGAGTTGAAGCCACTGCTCCTGCCATTGCTCCCACCCCCGTCGCTATGACTGTTGCATCCCTGGTTCTCGGCCCTCGCTGAATGAGGAGAAGGAGCCTGACATCTACCAAGAGTGTCACGTTAGGGGAGCATGAATTGACATGACCATAAGGACAGTATGTGCACCACTGAGCACCTTTCGGACACCTGGCTGAAGTCTGACTGTTGTGTGGTGAGGGGGAAACCGGTTTCACACAAATCCTCATCCAAAAAAGGGTGGTTGTGATTATATGGTTCAATTACTACAAACCACCTGTAAAAAAGGCTGTGCTCCCACGCACCGTTCGCTGGAGTCTCTGATTTCCGACGCTGCCCTGTGCGCTCAAATGCATAACTCACACTGCTTGCTTGCACCTGTAGAGTGAGACAGCAGTCGGCAGGACCTCACTGACTGTTTCTCACCATGGCAACGTCAGACAGACTTTTTTGTTGTGTGCGTCCATGAATAGGTTTAAGTTTGTTATGTTGTGTGATAGCTTATTTGTCGCCATGAGTGCAATAAAAGGAGTTAATTAGTGTTTCTTCCATCCAAAATATTTCATTGTTAAGAGCTAGCTGCTGGATTGTGCTAATTGATGATAGTTAATGAGTTATGCTAGTGAAGTCTATTTTATGTATTAATATGAATGTGCACTGTAAACCTGTTGACTATTGAGCATTTATTCAGTGTTGCTTGTTTTATCTTTTACGCTAATGTTGATAGCTTTCAGTTCTGATGTTAGCTGTTACATGCGTAATTATGTCAGATTGTAATTATTACATCTGTATTGCTGTTCTGTTGTTGCAGAACCACACACACACACACACGTATTCAAATGACTAGATAGACAGTCACATCTCTACATGTGAGACAAGATAAAACTATTGGAAACCAAAGAACTCACTATCGTGCTCGGAGTCTTCCTTGTTTTCCACCTCTATCCAGCCCTCATCACCTCCGCCAACCGAGTTCAGAGGTCTCCAATGCGCTGATGCCTCGGTAGGTTGACCTGTTCTCACCCCTCACTGAGGCCTTCTGAGCCAGCTCATTGCCTCCAGGTGACTCTGGAACAAAGAAAAGACAGTCGACAATCTGCCCAACAACCATAGGTTGCTCTTTGGCTACTGCAGTGTACTTCAGCTTCAGCAGTGTATTGGACATGGGAACTCACGGCTTTGGGCAGAAGCTCCAACTTCTGCCATACGCGTCTAAGGCCTCCAATACACTGCTGCACCGTCCTCTGGCTGAGGCTACTGGGAATCCTCCCTGGTCTGGATGCTGTGTGGCCGCCGTTGACAAGGACAAACATCAAAGAACTAAGGTGGCCCTGAAGCGCAAATCACAACAGCAAATCACAACTCACAACAGCATTAGAGAGACTCAAACCTACCTTTTCCAGACAGACCGACGTTCCTGTCATTTCTAGATAGATAACTATAAATAAAGAGACAGCAACCAAACATATACATGCAGTTAAATAAAATACACACAATACATTTACTAAAGACAGCATGAAACGCAGCACTCAGCTTGACAAGTTGACTTGTGAAATTGAAATCATAGCGTTTGTCTGAGTTTTATGTATTACGTATGATTGATCTGTCCTGTTGCTGGATGCTTGACTGAGACTGTCCACAGGTGAAGCGCAGAATAGAGAGCGGAAGGGGAGGAGAAGTGTAGGTGGTTTTTATAAGGATGGCCAGAGGCGTCCTGCTCCTGAAACTACACTGTATAAGCTTCACTTGTAGCGTGTGTAGAAGCAGGATCATAATAGTAATAATTACATTAAAGGAATAAATAAATGGGGTGTGACCATGCCACAGAGCTGAACACACGCTTATTTCTGAGCTCCCGGTGATATTTGGCTAAAATCCTTGAATATCTCAAAAACACGGACACAATTCAACCGACGCTGACAACACGCCTACAACTCGTTAAAATGCCGAAAAAAAGTAATAAGAACAGGAATGCAGCAGACTTGATTCCGTCTGTAGATGACGACGAGTGGGATGCTAGTAGCATGGCTAGCTTCGCAGGAGATGCTAGTCCCTCTTCCCAGCCAAATGAAGCACCTGTTGCGGCCCCTAACATGGAAATTATTCAAAGACTGGATCTGATGAATAAACACTTTAGCACTAAATTCGACGGAGTGCTGGATGCAATCAAGGAAGTCAACAAAGAAGTGAGAGACTTTTCTTGCAGAGGGGCGGATCAGCAAGGTCGAGGACACGGTTAACTCGGGGAAAGCTAAAACCGCAGACCTGGTGAAACAAGTTGAACTACTCACTCACAAGGTAGATGATCTTGAAAACCGCTCGAGGAGATCAAATCTCAGGTTGGTCAAATTACCCGAGAAAGCTGAAGGATCCGATGCGATCGCTTTTCTTGAAAAATGGTTACCAGAAGCTCTGGGTCCGACAGCGTTCCCCTCTTCCCCCATCATCGAGAGAGCCCACAGGATTCCCTCCGGAACACAACACGCTCCGACCCGGCCGAGAGTCCTCATCATTAAATTCCTAAACTTCCAGGACAAAGTCAGAGCAATGCATGCGGCCAGATCTAAAGACCAGGTGCTGTATGGCGAACAAAAAGTTATGTTCTTTCCGGATATATCCGCGGGGCAACAGCGCCGGAGGAAACTTTTTGACGGGGTGAAACAGCAATTAAGATTCATGGATGTTCGCTACGGGCTGGTGTATCCTGCGAGGCTTCACATGACTGTTGATGGACAAACACACAAATTCAACACCCCAGCAGATGCCGAAAACTTTATCAAAGGATTAAAACGTCCGAGCGATATTGAGGGGACTTGAACTAAACACTAGTCGGACGGGCATTTTCTGAAGCTAAGTGAGTACTAATGTCATTGGGTAAAAATCGATCTAATGATTGAGACTTCATCTACAGAAAGTAATTATCCCGCCTCTTAATATTGCGATAATGAGGTTGTTATTGAATATAAGGTGGGGTCTGTTATTCAACACTTAAACCAAGCCATAAGGGATAAGGGTGATTTTCTTTCTTTTCTTTTTTCCCCCCCCCTCCCTATCTTTTTCCATATCACCCGTGATGTTTGATGCTTTTTATTTGTTTACACTTATGGCTGGTTACCACCAGAAACTATTATAGATAGATGCTGTGTGATGGGGTTTTTTTTTATTTATTTTTTTATTACGACCCAATCCACTGTTAAAGAGATGAATATTTCACCATCTCATTTTCTTGTTCGTGGAAATACCGAATTGTTACCGGGAGACTCAGGATTCTCATATTTATTTTGTGTGTTTTATTTGTAGGCCTTTTGCCTCAGTTGGTAAAGGTGCTCTAAGACCTTAGCTCAGTTGACGGCTCCCTTGCGTTGCACTGGATCCGTTCCAGCGTATGGCCGTATTCATATTTGAGCGGGAGGGGGGTGGGGGGGTTCAAGTAGCTGTAGTGTTCGGGACAACAGTGAAAGGGTTTTGTTCTTGGCAGCATGTTATTATTTTGTCTGTTCTTTTTGTATCCTCTTGTATCCCCCATGACACATGTTTTATCACACCCTCCATGCATGGTATATGTAACCATAAGGCACCAGATGTCTTCATTTATCAGAGGATCGATGTTGAGTTGTATACATCAATCTAAAATATATACAGGATGACCTCAGTTAAGGATTTAAAATGCACATCTTGGAATGTAAGGGGATGGCTAAACTAATCAAGCTGAAACAGGTTATCACTAGGCTTAAACAATTAGATTCCTCAATTGCCTTTGTTCAAGAGACCCATTTGCTCGAGGACGAAATTCTTAAAGTACGTAGGAGATGGCCAGGCCAGGTATTCTCTTCATGTTTTTCATCACACTCTAGGGGGGTTCTGGTGTTGATCCACAGATCGGTGCCATTCCAAGTTGACAATACAATTTCAGACAATGCAGGTAGATACTTGGTGGTACAGGGCAAGCTGTCTATGGTCCCAACGACGACAATCCCTCATTTTTTGAAAATGTATTTCTGTTAATTGCCACCCTCTCAGGTACATCGTTGATAGCAGGGGATTTTAATTGCACAATAGACCCAAAACTCGATCGCTCCTCTGGGGTGGATACTTCACACCCTCAAAGTAGGAAGAAACTACAATATTTTATAAACAAACTGAATCTCTGTGACCCTTGGAGAGTGCTAAACCCAACAAAAAGGGAATTTTCATGTTTTTCATCATCATTTAAAACCCAATCTCGTATAGATTATTTTTTAGTTTCCAGATCCCTACTACCCAATATTTCAGGTTGTCAGTATGATAGCGCTGCTCTGTCAGACCATTCTCCCACGTCATTATTTTACAGTGGTGCCCAGCTACCCAGAAGGGCCACCAGGTGGCGCTTGCACCCTAGGTGGTTACAGAACTCAGAGTTTATTCAATATGTGGGTGAACACATAGATGTATATTTTACTGTTAATACAAATCAGACTTCAGCGATCATCAGATGGGAGGCCTTTAAAGCATATATCCGAGGTCAGATGATTAGTTTCACCTGCTCAAAATTTAATAAGTTTAAACAAAAAATGGCAGAATTGGACTCAGAAATTAGGAAATTGGAGAGGGAGGTGGATCTAGACAATTCAGCGGCAACTAAACAGAAATGACTAGCCCTTAAGGCTGAATATGAAGTACTCTCCACACAAAAAGCAGAAGGTGGTCTATTAAGACTTAAACAAACCTTTTATGAACAAGGGGGGAAACCCAGTAGGCTGCTTGCATGGCAAATAAAAAAACTTGATACAGAGAAAACTATAAATGCAATTACAAATGAGAAAGGTGACATTACAAATATTCCACGGGAAATAAATCAAACTTTTGTTTCGTTTTACAACAAATTATATCAATCGGAATATCCAGCAAATTCTATAAACCAAAATATCTTTCTGGATAACCTAGAAATTCTTTCTATTTCGGAAGAGACAAAACTGGAATTAGACAAAAAATTGGATGCTACAGATATTAATGCTGCCATTTGTAATATGAAAGGTGGAAAAGCTGCAGGACCGGACGGACTGCCAATCGACATATACAAAATATTTAAAGACAATAGCCCCTTTGTTAGAAATGTATACAGAAGCCTTTGAAGGTGGTCACCTCCCTCAGTCACTACAAAATGCACTGATTACTCTAATTTTGAAACCAGGCAAGCCGCCAACTGAATGTGGATCTCATTTCTTTGATGAACTCTGATGCGAAAATTATAGCAAAGGCTCTGTCTATGAGACTTGAGAGAGTCCTACCTTTCATTATACATGCTGACCAAAATGGTTTTGTGAAGAACCGTCAGGGTTTTCATAATGTGAGGAGAGTGCTTAATATAATTCATGTTCTTGAAGGGTCCGCAGATATGGCCATTCTTTCACTCGACGCTGAAAAGGCATTCGACAGAGTCGAGTGGCCATATCTGCTAGAAGTACTTAGACGTTTTGGATTTGGTGACTATTTTTGTAAATGGGTGGACATTCTGTTTTCTGATTCTACTGCAGAAGTTTGCACTAATTACATAACCTCACATCCATTCGGATTGTCTCGTGGCACAAGACAGGGCTCTCCGCTTTCACCGCTGCTTTTTGTGTTAGCGTTGGAGCCATTGGCGATAGCAATCCAAACTCATCCCATGATATGTGGTATCAACACTGGAGGCCTGGAACATCGAATTGCATTGTTTGCAGATGACACTATAGTATTTCTTTCGGATTTGAGAAAATCAATACCATCCCTTTTGGAGCTGTTGAGTGAATTTGGTGTCTTCTCTGGGTTTAAGGTCAACAAAGATAAATCTTCAATTATGTTCTTAAATGAAAAAGAGAGAAAGAATCCTTTGATACCTCACCCTTTCATAAATGCAGTAGACTATTTTAATTATTTGGGTATCAAAATAACCCCAAAGATAGTTAACATTAGTTCAACAAATTATGAACCCATGTTAGCCTCAGTTTCAGAAAGCTTTACAAGATGGATGACCTTACCTCTCTCTCTCTACTGGGTAGGATTAATGTGATAAAAATGACAATTTTGCCTAAGTTTTTATATTTGTTCCAATCAATCCCTTTAGCTCCGCCACCCTCATTCTTTTCTAAAATCAGGAAGCTGATGTCAAATTTTATTTGGAGTAACAGGAAGCCGAGACTTAGATTATCTCTTTTATATTTGCCGTACGACAGGGGTGGATTACAATTGCCTAATTTCCAATGGTATTACTGGGCGGCCCAACTGAGGGCCACCATGTTTTGGTTTTCAGAGGAAATAGATTTGCCCTGGCTACATATTGAACTTTTGGCCTCGAGTGAATTGACCCTCGACAGCTTTTTATACTCTGCCCCCTTAAAAACCCTGTTGAAAAAAACAGTCAATCCCTTTGTGAAAAACACTATTGGGGTCTGGTATGAGGTACACAAATATCTAGATGACTCTCCAGTGTTATCTTGTTTTTCTCCGATCTGGGGCAATGACCTTTTTAGCCCTGCCAAAAATGATTTGGGATTTAAAAGTTGGCTAAAAAAGGGTGTAACTAAGCTTTTGGACCTTTATAAAGACAATACTTTGTCATCATTTGACGATCTAAAGGCAAAGTTCAATTTCCCAAACAAACACTTCTTTAAGTACTTGCAGCTTAGGAGTTTTATTTTGTCTCGCCTAAATCACTCAGTGCAACAACCTCAATTTTCCATACTAGAATCATTTTCTATGCAGAACTGTTTCGGTAAGGGGCGGGTTGCCCAAATATATAAAATTTTGGTAAATAACAATAAAGATAATTCAGAGAGAAGGAGACAGGACTGGATACAAGATTTAAACGAAGAAATATCACAGGAAGAATGGGGCACTATATGCTCCGAGGCCCAATCACAGACCATCAATACCCGATTGCGCCTGATCCAATATAAATGGATAATGAGACTATACACTACCCCTGTAAAATTGAACAGATTTAACCCTCAGATTCCAGATCTTTGTTTCAAGTGCAGTGAATATCAAGGTACCTTGTTCCATTGTTTATGGGAATGTGACGAAATTCAGAAATTGTGGAGACGGGTGATACATTATATCTCACAGATTACCTCTACTTTGATCCCTCTGAACCCCAAATTGTGTGTTTTGGGTGTATCCTGTTAATTGCATTTTGACTAGCAGGGAGTTTAAGATGGTAGATTTGGGTCTTCTTCAGGCCAGACGTTCAATTGCTATGTGCTGGAAGAATGTTAAAGGTCCTACCCTCTGCCTTTGGCTGAGAAATCTAACATCAACTCTGGCTCTGGAAAGACTCACCTATATTATCAGGAGGAAGACATCTGCATTTAATGACATTTGGGAAAGATTTTTGAATTTTGTCAAACATGGAGATATTGATGATGCTTTGTAAATGAGAGTGTATATGTGAGATGGAGTGATGTGTTAGTTTGATACAATATGGGGATAAAAGTAAATGTCCAATGAGTTATGCTGCCTGTTTGTATGGGGAAGTTCATATGTTTTGTTGAGTGGATGTTGTCATATGTCTACATGGTTGTTATAATGATGTGTCTTAATGCAAAACTCTAATAAAGACATGTTTAAAAAAAAAAAAAAAAAAAAGGAATAAATAAAGGAAAGGAATAAAATGCCTCAGTGTTATTTTAAATGTTAAAAAGATGATCTGAACCACTGATGTGAAGATCAAATATTCATCAAAAAATAGTGAATGTCAAACTGTTTGATCATCAAATGCATGAAGTAAATATAAAGTGTCCTCTTTCATGATAACATATGTTGTAATATTTGTGTCATTACAGACTTTCTGACTGTGGACTCTCAGAGACTCACTGTGAAGTTTTGGCCTCAGCTCTGAAGTCCAACCCTCATCTGACACATCTGGACCTGAGCTGGAACAAACTGTCTGATTCATCAGTGGAGCGTCTGTCTGCTGGACTGGAGAGTCCAAACTGTAGACTGAAGGCTCTGGAGTGAGTTCACTGACTGTCTGTTACTATTGTTGATCTTAATGTTTAACATCTGAACCTAATTTATGTTCATACATAACTTACATCATGAACTTAATTTTCTTTTTAATTAACACTAAACACTAAACTTCTGTACAAAGTTTAGTGTGTAGTTATAAAGATGAGTGATTGTTAAAGGAAGTGTAGAAAATGTTCACTGTTAGTTGTTAAATGAATGTTTCTAATTGTTGGTAAAGAGTCACATCTGTAAACAGAAGATCCTCTCAACTAATATCTGTGTGAAACTGATCAAGTTTACTTGATGAAGGAGAAATATTTCTTTATTATATTCTTTAATGTGTTTTAATGAATAATGTCTGATCATTGATATTGATCCTTCACAACACACACACACACACACACACACACACACACACACTGTAACACTAACACACACACACACACACACACACACTCACACACACACACACACACACATATATTCACACACACACACACACACACACACACACACACACACACACACACACACACACACACAAACTCTCTCACTCACACACACACTCACACACTGTAACACACACTCATACACACACACATACACACGCACACACACATGCACACACACACTCACACAGACACACAAACACACACACACACACATATATATACACACACACACACACACACACACTGTAACACACACACACACACACACACACAAACTCTCTCACTCACACACACACTCACACTGTAACACACACTCACACACTCACACACACACACACACACACACACACACACACACACACACACACAAACTCTCTCACTCACACACACACTCACACTGTAACTCACATACACACACACTCACACTGTAACACACACTCACACACTCACACACACACACACACATGTTCTAAACTTCTACATTTAAATCTTCTTCAGCTCTGAACAGATTATGAAACATTTCATCATTTCAAACATGAACTTTGTTTCTAAACTGACTTCATTTATTCTTTATTCAGATTGAGGGACTGCAGGTTGTCAGAGATTAGCTGTGATCATCTGGCCTCAGCTCTGCAGCGCAACTACTCCCATCTGAGAGAGCTGGATCTGAGTAACAACGACCTGAAGGATTCAGGAGTGAAGCAGCTGTGTGGTTTTGTGGAGAGTCCAGACTGCAAACTGAAGACTCTGAGGTCAGTTCACTGACTGTCTGTTACTATTGTTGATCTTAATATTTAACATCTGAACCTAATTTATGTTCATACATAACTTACATCATGAGGTTAATTCTCTTTTTCCATATTTAAGTTTTTACTGTACAAAGTTTAGTGTGTAGTTATAAAGATGAGTGATTGTTAAAGGAAGTGTAGAAAATGTTCACTGTTAGTTGTTAAATGAATGTTTCTAATTGTTGGTAAAGAGTCACATCTGTAAACAGAAGATCCTCTCAACTAATATCTGTGTGAAACTGATCAAGTTTACTTGATGAAGGAGAAATATTTCTTTATTATATTCTTTAATGTGTTTTAATCAATAATGTCTGATCATTGATATTGATCCTTCACAAAACACACACACACACACACACACACACACACACAAACTCTCTCACTCACACACACACTCACACTGTAACACACACTCACACACTCACACACACACACACACACACACACACACGCACACGCACACATGCACACACACACACACATTTTCTAAACTTCTACATTTAAATCTTCTTCAGCTCTGAACAGATTATGAAACATTTCATCATTTCAAACATGAACTTTGTTTCTAAACTGACTTCATTTATTCTTTATTCAGATTGAGGGACTGCAGGTTGTCAGAGATCAGCTGTGATTATCTGGTCTCAGCTCTGAAGGCCAACCCCTCCCATCTGAGAGAGCTGGATCTGGGCTGGAACGACCTGAAGGATTCAGGAGTGAAGCAGTTGTGTGGTTTTGTGGAGAGTCCAGACTGCAAACTGGAGACTCTGGAGTGAGTTCACTGACTGTCTGTTACTATTGTTGATCTTAATGTTTAACATCTGAACCTAATTTATGTTCATACATAACTTACCTCATGAGGTTAATCTTCTTTTTTCCATATTTAAGTTTTTACTGTACAAAGTTTAGTGTGTAGTTATAAAAGATGATTCTTAGAGTCTGTGTAAAGTGAATTCATTGATTTACTTCTAAACATATTATACATGTTGGAAAGAGGTTACAGAGAACATGTGAAAAGGTTGATCACTATGCAGCACTGAATAGTGGAGATAGATTTTCCTGTTTTTCTGAGCCTGCAAAAAACGGCTACTCCGTGACGTAGTGGCGTACCCTTGGTCCCTCCCCTACTATATAAGACAGAGAGTCCGCTCTCCTCAGTGGTTAACCTGCCTTGTGGCCAGTCATTGTTACTACATCTAACACTACTACTACTACTACAGTCTGCAGTTAGCCAGTTAGCTGAGTTAGAAAGCTCTCAAACGTAATTTTTTTTTCTGTAACTTTTTTTTTATTTAAAAAAGAGCAAACAGACAGTATACAGTGAACAGTGTACAAGTAATACATCAAATAACAGATGAGCCAGCAGTAGTTACATTAATCAAAAATGTTGTAATGGGTACAGATATTTAACGTTTTAATAACCTTTTGATTAGTCAAATTATCAAGTAACTTAAAATAATGCTTGATTTCTTTCTGAAAAACAACAAAACAAGGTTCTTATTATAATATATAATTTTTTTTTTTCTTTTTTAAGAATTTGTTGGCATAGACACCTTTATTTATCAGTAGACCGACAGGAAACAAGGGAGAGTGAGGGGGGTGAGATGCAGCAAAGGACCTCTGATTGGGATTCGAACCGGGGTCGGCTGCGTATATGGCAGGCGCTCTAACCACTCGACCACCTGCGCGCCGTGTTAATGTCTTTTTTAAATTTCTGCATATAATGGTTGGCAGGGTGTTTGTGGATCATTTTGAAAGACACCTCCCTAACCGTGTTTACAATTAAACATTTGTGGGGAGCATCCAAACTTTCTTCCAATCAGTATTATTAACAAAGCGGCTCCAGTATGCAGTGACATACGAGGTAGTGATGATATTTCTCTGGAATAAGGCACGTAACTTTTTATTTTTATTTTTTTGGGAATGTGATGAGAAACATATTTTTCCTTCTGGGGAGTCAACTGAGTTGGGGAGAGATACATGATTAGCTGAAGGCATCTGTCTGTTTCTAAAAAGCTTTAGGATGCCTGTTGGAAAGGCTTTAATAACTTAGGAGTCACTTAAAGGTTAAATCTGGATAAAACTCTATAAGAGAGTAATGATCCCTCCTCATTAAACAGTTGACTCACCAGCCAAAGTTAAAAAAAGAGACTTGTTTTTAAATAATATATGGTTGTGGTGAGACGCTCTGCTTATATACATATAGTGTCCAGGCTAGAATGACCTGTTTATGGATACAGACAGCTTGGCAGGGAGTTTGTCTACATTATAATTACAACTTAAAATAAAGTGCAGGCCTCCAAAGAAAGAGAAAATGTAATGGGGAATAAAGTTCCAAATTGAAATAGGATATTTAAAAACATTTTTAGCCCAATTAATTTTAAGTATTGTTCATGGTAGTAAAATCCAAGAAGTTAAATCCTCCAGACTCATAATTATTCATAACCACACTTTTTCTTATATAATGTGTACGATTTCTCCATATAAAGTTAAAAGCTTCTGATCAATAGCTTTACTAATCTTACTATCTAGGTGTAATGAAATGGCAGCATAAGTTAGTCGAGAAAGTCCCTTTGCTTTAGTTATTAAAACTCCTACTACCTTTGAAGAACAAATCCCTCTGTAACCACTGAACCAATTTAGGGAGGATCTTAACTTTAGATTTTTAGAAATAGTAAGGCCCAAGTATTTAACCTCATCATATACCGTGATATTACAGAGAACGAACATCGCAGTTCACATTTGAAGAGCTTTTTTCCAAAACGCTATAAATCCATTTTAATAGTTTTCAGGAAAATTACTTTTTCTATCTAGACCCACACATTTTGCAAATATTCAGTTTATCCTGTGAATATTGTTTGTTGGGTTAGTCTGGACATGTTGAACAATGATTGCTAAATCAAACAACAATATTGTTGATTATAAATTCAAAGTTTATTTTATTTTATTTCAAAATGCTGTAAATCCATGGATAGTTTTTGTCTTTTTTAAAACTCATACTATAAATGAATATAGATGAAATAATGTCTGATCATTGATATTGATGCTTCACAACACACACACACACACACACACACACACACACACACACACACACAGTATCACATACACAGACACTGTAACACACACTGTAACACACACACACACTGTAACACACACACACACTGTAACACACACACACTGTAACACACACACACTGTAACATATACACACTGTAACATATACACACTGTAACACACACACACACAGTGTAACGCACACACACTGTAACACACACTGTAACACACACACCCACTGTAACACACACAAAACACACATACACACTGTAACACACACAAACACACACACTGTAACACACAGACACACTGTAACACATACACACACACACACACTGTAACACACACACACTAACACATACACACCACACACACACACACACATTCATACACACACACACACACGCACACACACTGTAACACACCACACACACACACACACACACACTGTAAAACACACACACACACACACACACTGTAAAAAAAACACACACACACTGTAAAAAAACACACAAACACACACACACACACTCATACATACACACACACACACACACACACACACACACTGTAAAACACACAAACATACACACACACACACTGTAAAACACACAAACATACACACACAAACACACACACACTGTAACACATGCACACCACACACAACACACACACACACACCTCACACACAAACACAGACACACAGACACACACACACACACAGACTGTAACACATACACACACACACACAGAGTAACACACGCGCACACACACTGTAACACGCACACACACACACACTGTAAAACACACACACACTCATACATACACACACACACACTGTAACACGCACACACATACACACGCACACACACACACACACTGTAACACATACACACTGTAACACACACACACACACAGTGTAACGCACACACACTGTAACACACACAAGCTGTAACACATACACACACACACACACACTGTAACACACACGCACACTGTAACACACACTGTAACACACAGACACACTCTAACACATACACACACACACACTGTAACACACACACATACACACACACTGTAACAAACACTGTAACACATACACACCACACACACACACACACACACTGTAACACACACACACACTGTAACACACACACACGGTAACACATACACACATACTGTCTAACACACACAAACACACACACTGTAACACACAGACACACTGTAACACATACACACACACACACACACTGTAACACACACGCACACTGTAACGCACACTGTAACACACAGACACACTCTAACACATACACACACACACACACACACTGTAACACACACACATACACACACACACTGTAACAAACACTGTAACACATACACACCACACACACACACACACTGTAACACACACACACACACACACACACTGTAACACACACACACCCCACACACACACACACACACACACACATACACACACACACGCGCTGTAAAACACATAAACATACATACACACACACACAGACACACACACACACAAACACACACACACTCATACACACACACGCGCTGTAAAACACACAAACATACATACACACACACACAAACACACACACACACTGTAAAACACACACACACACACACACACTCATACATACACACACACACACACACACACACACTGTAACACGCACACACATACACACGCACACACTGTAAAACACACAAACACACACATACACACGCACACACTGTAAAACACACAAACACACACACACACATGTTCTAAACTTCTACATTTAAATCTTCTTCAGCTCTGAACAGATTATGAAACATTTCATCATTTCAAACATGAACTTTGTTTCTAAACTGACTTCATTTATTCTTCATTCAGATTGATGTGCTGCAGTTTGTCAAAGATCAGCTGTGATTATCTGGTCTCAGCTCTGAAGGCCAACCCCTCCCATCTGAGAGAGCTGGATCTGAGATACAACAACCTGTGGGATTCAGACGTGGAGCAGCTGATTGATCTTCAGCAGAGTCCAGACTGCAGACTGGAGACTCTGAGGTTAGTAGAGAGTTGGAGTCAGTCTGTGCTGGTTTCAGCAGTTTAGTATTAAACACAGTCAGTATCAAAGCAAAGATCCAGTATTTCCTGGTGAAGCTCCAACCTTCTCAGTGCTGCTTTCCTCAGTGAAGCTGTGAGAGGAGAATGGTGACAGGCTTCAGAATTGGACAGAAAGACAGAGAGAGAGAGAACAGTCAGCCAATCAGATGAGCCAGAAGCTTGTTGTGATCAAGCTGCACAGCTGTTCCACTTCTGGTCTGAACAGGACTGAAGTCCCTGCTGCTCTTTATACTGGATGTGCTGCATCACTGACTGACAGCTGATCAAGTGAGTCTCACTAAACACTCATTTATCTCCTCTGTTCTTTCTTCTTCTCTCATCAGATTGAAGTGATCTCTGTCAGAGTAAGAGTGAACATCCAGGAGTGTTGAGAGAGGATCAGCTGGATCCTGATGATCCATCTGGAGTCTGGATCTGGATTTTGTGGTCTTCACTGAAGTCTCCTTACTGACTCCAAACTGAACAGTTATCTCTGGATTTAGCTGAAGTCAGCATTTTACAAATTAGTTCTACATGAGCTGTTTGATGCAGAAAAGATAAAAACAGGTTATAAGTCAGACTGTGAGCCTGGGCTCATATTTATCAAGCGTCTCAGAATCACACTGAGAGTTAACGAGGACTAAAACTAATGAATGAAGCAGAAGAGAATTGACTGTGACTGTCAGCAGGAGAAGGATTACTGCTGGGAGAGAGTGAGACGTGGCTGTTTTACCACAGTCAGAGCAGCAGAGTAGAAATAATGACGTGTTGTAGTTTTCTCACAGTCTCAGCTGGAAATATGAAACAGTGGTCATTTGGTATATTATGAGTATAGACAGGTAACCAGGCAGGTAACTTACCAAGGTTATGGAACTAAACTATGAAGCCAACATTCATTACAAGATGATATTTACAAAGTGTAAAGAAAGCCTGAGTAATAAATGCAGATAACAGCAGTGTGAGTTAGTCATATCAGTGATATCTGACACATTTACAGTGTTTTTAGCATCAGATTCCCTCTTAGTGTTTCCTGTTGAGCTGTGGTGGAAGTATAGTAACAAAAAGAGGAACTTTACTTAATGTTTTATTTTGAGAAATGTTTTATTCTGATGCATTCCTGAATTGGTTGTGAGATTTATTTTGTGTCCATAAGATGTGATGAATCTGAATGAATGTGATGGTGTTTCCTGTCTGAAATGGCGGCAGCGCTACTCTGACACCATCTAGTGGCGATTGTTAAAAAAGCACCAGAGTTTCATCTCTTGTGCTTCTCTACTCTCTGGGACTCCTGAGCCGTCGCGAGGCTGCAGGATAAAGGCCTATTCACACCTCCGGAGCCGGACGAAATTTACCTGTCCGGTACAAACGTTGTCTCCGGAGCTAGCCTTCAAACCTCCGTCCGGTTTCAGTGTTGTTGTGGATGTGACGCGATACATCCTCTAGAGGGCAGTGCCGGGTTGCAAATTGCTCTGGCCAGATTCCACTTCATTCGTACTGTTTTGACTGGTAAATTGAGGGAGTGCGCAATCTCCTCCAAGCTGTTTTGACAGCGCTGCTTGTCGAGATGACCGGGTACCGTTGCATCATATAGATGGATATATCCTCGTACGAGCTCGCATATCTGTTCTTCTAAATTTTGCGCCATTTTTAAATGTCCAAATGTCTCTCTTCTTCGTCGATTTTCGCGAATGGTTGGAACTTGACTCTATACTGCCGCCGCGATTTCCGGTGGTATTGCTCTGTTTCGCCCGGAGCACTACGGATTGCTAAGCTCTCTGGCTACGGACCTACTGACGGACGAAACCACCTCCGGGACCGGACGAAAGCGCCAGTATCCGGCTTCACCGTAGGGTGTGAATCGGCCTTAACTCCTGAGCTCAGGCCCGTCGCAACAGGACAGGCAAACCAAGCAATTGCCTGGGGCCCCGAGCTGGCCGGGGGCCCCCAGACAACGACTGGTTTTGAATTGAATGCAACGACAAACTGTGTGCGCGTCCCTTTAATGCTGTGATGGTCAATGCAGGAAAGTGCAGCGACACTGTTATCGGAATCCCCCTCAAGGAAACACAGCAAGGTTCGTGGTTCCAGACAGTTGGCAAAATTAGTAAACATGAAACTCTACCAATGTTCCCCGGGTCCTATGTTCCTAGTTGCTAGCTCAGCGGCTAACTCCGCTGTTAGTTCGGCGGCTAGCTCGGCGGGTAACTCATCTGCTAACTCGGCGGCTAACTGAGCTAACAGGCTAACTGTAGACGGGATCATCCCTATGTTCCCCGGTCACATACAAAGCGGAGAACATAGGACCCGGGGGAACATAGGGATGATCCCTGTTTATGTTAGCTACCTACTGACTCTCCCTGTGACTGTGGCCTCAGGTGAGAGGAGCTTTTCAGCTTTGAAGCTGATAAAGACATACATGAGGTCCACCATGAGCCAAGAGAGGCTCACAGGACTGGCCGTTATGTCAATTGAGCGTGATGTTCGCCGGTCTTTGGACATGGAGGACATTGTGGTTGCCTTTGCTGAAGCCAAGGCTCGCAAACACCAGATGTAGATATTTTGCATATTTTTTAAAGGTTAATCTTATATGTGTGTGTGTGTGTACTTTTATCTATGTTGGATTTTATATTTAATACCGAATTTGCAGTTTGTTTATATGTTGATTGCAAATGTTCAAATAAAATAAGTAAATATACTATGTGTGCAGTAGCCTATATGCAACATTTGTAAGCAGTATTTGCACTGTTAAGAAATATTTTATTGATATAATGTGTGGTTGAACTTCAACAGTGTGTCTATGCTGTGGTTCCTGTAGGCTTTGGGCGGGCGGGGTGGGATGGTGAGGCGTAGGTTTTTTTGCTGTGGTCCAGGGGGTGTCGGTGTCGGCGGGCGGTGGTGGTGGGGGGGCCTCCAAGTCCATTTTGCTTGGGGCCCCCAAATTCCTTGAAACGGCCCTGCCTGAGCTGCTGTAGACTTTCACACAGACGGAGGTTTGGAAGGAATCACCTGCAGAAACTTTGTTATTTGTCTTTTTCTACTTTTATGTCGTAAAGCAGGCATGTCCAAACTATTTCATAAATGGCCATAATGTCCCTGCAGGTTTTAATTCCAACCAATCAAGAGCACACGATCCGACCAATCAACTGTCTGAAGACTGAGATCAGTTAATTAAACTGTTTCTACTCTGATTTCATTGGATGTTTTGTATCACTCAGCATTAAGGTTTATAACCAATGATCAAATGATGCCTTCACTGGCAGTGAAGAGAGATCAGCATTGGTTTGTATTCACATATAAAGCTTTGTTACTGTTACTGCCTCCATATATTTCATCTGTTAACCCTGAAGAAACATGATATTGGTATTCGCTCACAGAATTGGTTGTTGCTCTGCTCCGTTAGTCTTTCTCTTATAATGAACTGTACACATGGAACAACCACCAAAAGGCCTTAACATTAGATTATTACCATCAATACAGCTGTTCAAAAGCCTAATCTCAGACCTTGTTTTATTTGATTCTAACGGGTTTTATTTTAATTTTATCTTATTTCTTTTGTTTTCTTTCACCTAATATTGTTTTGTGTTTTGTTGTGTTGCTCAATGGTCTTTAGAGTTAAAATAAAGGTTAATAAAATGAGTGAACCTGCAGCCTCATGATGGATCTTTATTGTTTATTTCTGTTATAAAGGTTCCAACACGCAGCGACTCACCTTTGTTTATCTTGATGCTTGTTTAGCTGCAGCTTCTTATTGCAAACAAATAAAAACTCAAACACATATTTACTAATTAAATGAAATAAAGATGTAAAACTCTAATGGAAGGCTCTTGTCTCTTTTATTAGTTTGTTTGTTGCAGCTGATTCTCATCACTGTAATGAAGAGTTTGCTTCAACTTTCAAGCTTTAATTAACTCCCACTGCTGCAGAACAGCTGTGAGTTTTAAGTCGACTTCATCTCTTTTATAAATGACACTTTCAGTATTCTTTAATTTCTGATATTTAAACATTTCATTTTCACCCCTACTTACCTTTGTACCATTGAGGGTTTTCACTGGACTTCAACTGCTGACATTATAATAAAAAGTAGAAAAATTAGTGTTATGAAACCTTTTCTAGTGGTGGATACTTCAGTACAAGTAATATTAAATCACACCTAAGAATTAGCAGATAAATGTGCTTAAAGTGAAGTTTCATATTTTATAACTTTTCTTACATGAAGAAGAAACAAGAAAAAGTCTCATTTGGATTTAAAGGAACAATTCAGATAATTCAAGAAGCAGTTTTAAAGCAGAATTAATCTTCTCACATATGAATTACATTTTATTTTACATTTAAAGTCTTTTATTTAATTCAACTTCAAAAATACATAAAAACAGATTCAGTTCAATAACAAACAGTTTTCATGTCGTCTGTTTCCTAAAATGTTGAACTAGTCCTTTAAGCTGTGACTCAGGTTAAAGACATTAAAGGCCCATCAATCAGTTTAAATGTGACTTTTTTTATTAACACCAACAAACACAAAAACTTTATTTTTCCTTCTTTCATCTTTGGGAACAAAACTTGTTGAATTGCACTTAAATATTTAAAATGAACTCTTCACCTCAAAACAATCAAATCAGATCTTGTTGACATTTTAAATGTGTACATACACACTAAACATCAGTGTGTTACTGTGAGCCAGTGTGACACACGACAAGCTTCACAAACTGTCACTGATTTATTGTTTCTGCTACAAACGACATTCAGACCATGAACAAGTTCTTACTGTCAGTTTAAACAGAGCAGATTATAACAGGCTTTAGTTTGGCTCAATAATAAGAAATAACAGTAAAAGTGACTCAGAACAACATGAACAGTGTCGCTGCTGCTTCATCAGGAAGTAGAAACAGTAGAAATCATTTCATCATGTGAGCTTCAACTGTATTTGATTGAATTTAAATCCAGAATGAAATGTACTTGTTGATGAATCACTACCTCCATCATCTCACTTTACTCAGTTTATCTCAGATTATTGTCCAAACTTCAGTCTCAAACTAAATCTCACAATGTGGTGTGAAAAACTAAATGAGGAGAATATCACTTTGTCCCTGAAGTCTCTGGACTCACTAATGTCTGAGTGACTTCATGTCTGTCACCTTTAACCCTCACACAGGCCTGAGCTACTGACTGTCTTCATCACTGTCTTCATCACTGTCTTCATCACGGTCTTCATCACGGTCTTCATCACGGTCTTCATCACTGTCTTCATCACTGTCTTCCTTCTTCATCCCTGTCTTCATCACGGTCTTCATCACGGTCTTCCTCACGGTCTTCCTCACTGTCTTCCTCACGGTCTTCATCACGGTCTTCCTCACTGTCTCCATCACGGTCTTCATCACGGTCTTCATCACGGTCTTCATCACTGTCTTCATCACTGTCTCCATCACGGTCTTCATCACTGTCTTCATCACTGTCTTCATCACTGTCTCCATCACGGTCTTCATCACTGTCTTCATCACTGTCTTCCTCACGGTCTTCATCACTGTCTTCCTCACTGTCTTCCTCACTGTCTTCCTCACGGTCTTCATCACTGTCTTCATCACTGTCTTCCTCACGGTCTTCATCACAGTCTTCGTCACGGTCTTCATCACGGTCTTCATCACTGTCTTCATCACGGTCTTCCTCACTGTCTTCCTCACGGTCTTCATCACTGTCTTCATCACGGTCTTCATCACTGTCTTCATCACTGTCTTCCTCACTGTCTTCCTCACGGTCTTCCTCACGGTCTTCATCACTGTCTTCCTCACGGTCTTCATCAAGGTCTTCATCACTGTCTTCATCACTGTCTTCATCACGGTCTTCATTACAGTCTTCATCATGGTCTCCTCTCCTCCTTTCCTTACTTCTTCCTTTCCTACCTCCCTTCCTTCTCTTTCTTTCCTTCCTTCCCCCTTCCTTCCTCCCTCATCCCTTCCTTCCTCCCTTCCTTCCTTGACACAAGAACAACAGGAGGGTTAAACAATAACCAGGTGTCAGTTCGTTTTTGTCAGTTTGAAGCCTTCCTACATATGGACTTAATCACACATGAACAGTTACTTCCTTTCTTCCTTCCTCCCTCCCTCCTTCCTTCCCTTCCTTCCTCCCTCCCTTCCTTCCTTGACACAAGGATGGACTTAATCACACATGAACAGTTACTTCCTTCCTTTCTTCCTTCGTCCCTTCCTCCCTCCCTTCCTTCCTTCCTTGACGCAAGGATGGACTTAATCACACATGAACAGTTACTTCCTTCCTTTCTTCCTTCCTCCCTCCCTTCCTTCCTTCCTTGACGCAAGGATGGACTTAATCACACATGAACAGTTACTGTGTTTTAATGTTCAGCTGACATTAAATGTTTGTAGTTTGTGACTCTGGACTGATGTGACTGAAATAAACTGCTTCTCATTCCATCATAGACTCATGTGTATGTTTCCTGTTATCTGTATGATTGCTGGTTTTTGAATAACTTGGAATAAAAAGCTCTTCTCACATGTCTGCTGCTCCTGTGATGTCTGATAGAGATGAATGTGTAACATGTCCTAATATACACAGAGCTGTTCCTCCTTAATAGGACGACTGAGTTTCATGCAGCTGGTGGATATTTTCTGATCCAGAACACCTCCACACATCCTGACTGGGCCTGCTTTGTTTCTGTGCTGTATGAAACCAGTCCTGACTGTACATTGATCCTTTGTCAGACCCTGTATTTTATGTTGTGTTGTACATTTCCTGTTTTATTTTGAAAGTGTAGTCTTCCCTTGTGCTGTCAAATTTACTTCCCCTCTTTGTTCTTTTTCCCGCCTTAGTTGATTACCTATTTGTTTCACCTGTGTCTTGCCTCCCTGTGTGTGTGTGTATGTATATAACCCCGGCCCCCACCATGTCTTCCTTGCCAGATTGTCTTTGTTAACCTGTGTACTTGCTTTCTCGCGTTATTCCGGTTTGTTTTTTGACCTCAGGTTTTCTGCCTGCTCCTTGCCTGTTTTGTTTCTCTGATTCCTGCTAGGCTTTTCGTGTATGACCACCTGCCTCCTCTTTGGATTAAAGAACTTGCCTTACTGGACTTTGTACCTCTGCCTCGCTTCCCCTTCCTGCAACTGGGTCCACACTCACCAGCCGTTACATCCTTTTGAAAAACCACAAAGACAACTTGGTCATTGTGTCAACTCTTGATTTTTCACATTTCCACAAACTCATCTTACATCTCAACAGCAGCTCTTTCTCCATACACACCATGCAGTTTGACTTTAGGAAACATGAAATCACTCTCTATGTATTGCAGACATGTATGTGTATCAGCACTTAAATCACTGATTGTATTTTCTGCTTTTATTTGTAACATTTGTGCTTCCAACTCTTTGCTTGTCCAGAGACGACACGTGAAGATGAAAATGAGCCTTTCTGGCTAACTGGCTTATTTTCTGACATAGCCTAAATGTTACTAATATTCACTGTTCCTGTCAGCAGGTGATTCATATCTAATATCAGACAGTGTTTGTCAATGACTGAGGTGGGTTACAGTTTGACAGGATAATATCAGAAATGTTTTCTTTTAGCGTCTTCCACAGCTTTCTGATAATGACGTCAGCAGTCCCTTAACATTTGAAAAGACACCTGCAGTTTGTCCTTGTCAGATTGACCATAAACGGCTGGATGATGCAGCAAAGATGCAGACACAGGCGATAGCAGGTTTCACCAACGAGTGGGTGTTTATTCACCAAATAAGACAAAAACCACATACAGCGGCACAGCACAGCAGCATGCATGACTGAGAGACCTGACCAGCAACAAGGGCAGATGGTAACTGGCGCCTTTTATCCCCTATCACCAGTCCAGTCTAATTGGAGGCCTCCACTCGCGGGTTTCTTTAAACAACATGATTTCCCAGCTCCCCACAAACAATATTATTACAATGCATTGATTCCTACTGCTGTATTGCTGTTCGCTATTTACACCCCCCCCCCCCCCCAGAATAAACAAACCCACTACAATAAATATACATATATATACACACACCAACTACCAAACCCCCCTCTTCCTATCCCCACTTAGTCTCTCCCGGAACCTTTAAATTTTTGTTCGTACGCCTGGGGACTCTTTTGGCTGAACACTCTGGAGGAGACATAAGACAAAGGACAGGTAAGAATATACAAACAACTTAAAACACAGGCTGCAACTCTAACACACTAAAACACTCATTGAAATATTCTGCACATTTATGTCCTCGTTCCCACTGTTTATCAATTATACCTGGAGGTGTGCACACAATCTTATGTAATCTAACTCCCTCTCTCCCTCAGATGAAGCAGACTATCCACACCTCCACCTGGCAGAAGACACAATCACATTTCAATAAAAGTTCAATGTACAAATATGCAATGTGCAAACTGTGAATAAAGTGCAAATATTACAATGAAAGTGCCATGTGCTATTATTAAAGTGCCTCATTAAGTTGTATGTTTAAAAAAGTGCTATTAAAACCCAGACCCAGTTGTGCCATATTCCCATAGTCTCTTGTAATGAAGGGCTCTTCGTTACAGTCCTTCTTCCACTTATAACTTTTAGCTCTGTTTATATTATAATTGGCTTTAAGAAGCAATAAAAGAGTCTATATTACATATTATGCTGCAACTAGGAAAGTGATCGTGTTAATGATAAAGTGTTTATGGATATTTATTGCGACTAATAAAATGTTTTAATGAATAAATGTGAGATTTTGATGCGTATGTGCAGGGGGTCAAATATTATTTTTAATTACGTAGTTCGACTTCACGACAGAAAAGATGAAGAGGAGAAACATAAGCAACATGTAAAACCTCAGTTTGTGACGCTGCTGAAGTTACGTAGACTAACCTGCAGTGAACATTTTCACTTTCACTTGTTGGAGAATTTGTGGCGCAGTAAGAAAAAGTTCATCTGGTGAGTAAATTGAACTAACTGCTTTAAAATAACACCAAATAGGCTAAATAAATAATTTCGTCAGTGATGCGGGTCGATCAGAGAATCGATCATTTAACTTCATAAAGCTTCAGTATAACGATCATTGATCAGGATCGCTGCAGTCTGTTAAAGTCACATTTAGGCTCAGACTTGTTATTCTCATATTAAACTTTGTACAGATAGAAATGATCTGGTCTCTGACTTTAAATATTATTTCTGCTGTTTGAAACTGAACAGTCCGCAATAATAAAATGATGAGTGTGTATTTATATATAAAGACGGAAGTCTTGATTATTGCAGAAGATGTTTAATCAGATATATTTATATAAATCTTCTCTGTGTGAGTCTGATGTTTGAATTGTTTTATATCAGATTTCAGAGAAGTTACCAACAATAACCAGGAAGAGCTGTGGATCTCTCTGTCTGCTGAGGTTTAATTCAACTACTGAGATTATTTTCATCTTTATTTGATTTAAAAACACAGGACCAAACCCTAAACAGGGTTATTTTTGCAACTGAGAGAAAACAGTAATCAGTAGTGGTTGTAGCTTGTATGGCGCAGTGGGCAAACACCTTCAGCGCCCCCTATGTGTGTGTGTGTGTGTATATTAGTCTGCTCCTCCCTTCTTCACACACATCAGAACCATGGTCTGATGGTTTTGGGGACATTACATAGAACTTTAACCACCAACCAAAGTTGTAGTTAAATGCAGTAATATGATCTCTCTGCATTCTGGACCAGCTGGAGAGTCTTTAGAGTCTTGTTAGGACAGCCTGAGAATAATGAATTACAGTAGTCCAGCCTAGAAGTAACAAATGCATGGACTAGTTTTTCAGCATCATTGTGAGACAGGATGTGTCTGATTTTTGAATCAATAAAGATTGATTGATTGATTAAAGTCTGAAATTTGTAGCCAAAATAGCCTATGACAGACACACACACTCACACACATATGACCTCCAATAAAAGAAGAAGGGAGGAGCAGACAGATAAGAAGTAAAGGTGAAAGTCCATTCAGACACCATTTCACAGACATCAGAACAGGAGGAAAACAGTGTGAGGCAGGTGAGTGTTAATATCAGGACTGTAAATAATGATTACTGTCATTATTGATCAATCTGATGATTATTTATCACATTAATAGTTTAATTGATTAAATGTGAAATGACAGAGTTTGAGGTGTTAAACGTTGTTTCCTGTTGTTGTTTTCCTGGTTTGTGCGTCCTCACAGCGATGTCACGTGACTCACTGCTGAGCTCTAAATAGAGAGAAGTCACAGTTAAGAAGCACACACATGTTTATGTGAAGTCTGTTTGTTGGATTTAAACCAGAGTCAAAGTTTCTCTTTGTGATGACTAGAAAACACACATGGTTGTAGTTAAAGTCATGTCAACTAATAAGAAGCTACTAAGTTGAGAGGCAGGACTGGGTTTATTATACTGTGTATGTGTGTGTGTCTCCAGTGTTACTGGTTTACCTCTCAGACTCCAGAAGATGAAGAAAGAGGAGGAAGAGGAGGATGGAGCAGAGTCTGTAATATCCAGCTGTCTGTCTATGAAGAGTGAGCGGTCTAATAATCGTCCAATAAACTTCAGTAATGAACCTGGACCCTCAGACACAAAGTAAGAGACTGTTTCTACTGTAAACTGAGCTGAAGATGATTCAGTGAGACGCTTTCATGAAGGTTGTAGTGTAGATATGAAGGAAAGAAATAATGAAGTAGCTTCCATTCAGCTGTAATCTCCAACAGATCTTCATGTTCATTTTATGACACACACACACACACACACACACACACACACACACACACACACACACACACACACACACACACACACAGGTAGGCAGTAAAGGTTAAAGTCCTTGAAGACGCCATTTTATAGTCAGTAGAGCAGAAGGAGGAAAACAGCATCAACAAGGCAACTCTAAGTGTTTTACATAAAGACAGGATACAAATACAACACATGTAAAATAAAAAGACATTTGAATACAATTAAAAAGTATTAAATTGGAAATAAAATGGAGCTAAAGTACAATAAGATAAAACCGGAGAATATAAAGTCACGATAACCAGGAAGAGCTGCGGATGTCTCTGTCTGCTGAGGTTTAATTCAACTTCAGCAGACAGAGAGAAAAAGGATAGTGTGTAATGTGAAGTAGTGGTTGTAGCATGTATGACACAGTGGGCGAGCCCCCTTTAGCTCCCCCTCTGTGTATCAATCAATCAATCAATCTTTATTTGTATGGCGCCAAATCACAACAAAGTTATCTCAAGGCTCTTTACACATAGAACCGAACTCTTCAGGTTTTAACTTTAAAGAGACCCAACATTCCCACATGAGCAGCACTTGGTGACAGTGGAGAGAAAAAACTCCCTTTTAACAGGAAGAAACCTCAGAGCCAGACTCAGAGTGGGAGAACATCAACTGGACCGGTTGGAGTAGAGAGGAGAGAGAGAGAGAGAGAGGAGAGGAGAGGAAGGGGTGGAGAGAGAGGAGAGGAGAGGAAGGAGAGGAAGGGGAGGAGAGAGAGGAGAGGAGAGGAAGGAGAGAAGAGGAGAGAGAGGAAGGAGAGGAGAGAGAGAGGAAGGAGAGGAGAGAGAGAGGAAGGAGAGAGAGAGAGAGAGAGAGGTAGGAGAGAGGGGAGAGGAGAGAGGAAGGGGAGGAGAGAGGGGAAGGAGAGGAGAGGGGAAGGAGAGGAGAGAGAGGAAGGAGAGGAGAGGAGAGGAAGGAGAGAGAGAAAGGAGAGGGAGGAGAGGAGAGAGAGGAAGGAGAGGAGAGAGAGGAAGGAGAGGAGAGAGGAAGGAGAAGAGAGAGAGGAAGGAGAGGAGAGAGAAGCACATTGAAGGTCCAGGACTGGAATCTGTCATCCAGACGTCTCCAGGCCCAGATTACCTGAGAGACCAGAAAGCACAGACAACTCTGGGGAAGAAGTTCAGGTTATTGATGCATTAATAGAACATGAATGTTAATGGATATAGATGGATGGATAGAGAGAGAGAGGGAGGAGGAGAGAGGAGCCCAGTGCATCATGGGAGTCTCCCGGCAGTCTAAGCCTATAGCAGCATAAACTAGGAGCTGGAACCGGCCCGAACTATAAGCTGAGCTGGGAGCACAGTGTTCTAGTAGGTTCATAAGGTTCTATGAGCTGGGAGCGCAGTGTTCTAGTAGGTTCATAAGGTTCTATGAGCTGGGAGCGCAGTGTTCTAATAGGTTCATAAGGTTCTATGAGCTGGGAGCGCAGTGTTCTAGTAGGTTCATAAGGTTCTATGAGCTGGGAGTGCAGTGTTCTAGTAGGTTCATAAGGTTCTATGAGCTGGGAGCGCAGTGTTCTAGTAGGTTCATAAGGTTCTATGAGCTGGGAGTGCAGTGTTCTAGTAAGTTCATAAGGTTCTATGAGCTGGGAGCACAGTGTTCTAGTAGGTTCATAAGGTTCTATGAGCTCTTTCAGATATGATGGAGCCTGATCATTAAGAGCTTTGAAGGTGAGGAGAAGGATTTTAAATTCTATTCTAGATTTTACAGGAAGCCGATGCAGTGAAGCTAAATGCAGTAATATGATCTCTCTGCATTCAGGACCAGCTGGAGAGTCTTTAGAGACTTGTTAGGACAGCCTGATAATAATGAATTACGGTAGTCCAGCCTAGAAGTAACAAATGCATGGACTAGTTTTTCTGCATCATTGTGAGACAGGATGTGTCTGATTTTTGAATCAATATAGATTGATTGATTGATTGATTAAAGTCTGAAATTTGCAGCCAAAATAGCCTATGACAGACACACACACTCACACACATATGACCTCCAATAAAAGAAGAAGGGAGGAGCAGACAGATAAGAAGTAAAGGTGAAAGTCCATTCAGACACCATTTCACAGGCATCAGAACAGAAGGAGGAAAACAGTGTGAGGCAGGTGAGTGTTAATATCAGGACTGTAAATAATGATTACTGTCATTATTGATCAATCTGATGATTATTGATCACATTCATTGTTTAGTTGATTAAATGTGAAATGACAGAGTTTGAGGTGTTAAACGTTGTTTCCTGTTGTTGTTTTCCTGGTTTGTGCGTCCTCACAGCGATGTCACGTGACTCACTGCTGAGCTCTAAATAGAGAGAAGTCACAGTTAAGAAGCGCACACATGTTTATCTGAAGTCTGTTTGTTGGATTTAAACCAGAGTCAAAGTTTCTCTTTGTGATGACTAGAAAACACACATGGTTGTAGTTAAAGTCATGTCAACTAATAAGAAGCTACTAAGTTGAGAGGCAGGACTGGGTTTATTATACTGTGTATGTGTGTGTGTCTCCAGTGTTACTGGTTTACCTCTCAGACTCCAGAAGATGAAGAAAGAGGAGGAAGAGGAGGAAGAGGAGGACGGAGCAGAGTCTGTAATATCCAGCTGTCTGTCTATGAAGAGTGACCGGTCTAATAATCGTCCAATAAACTTCAGTAATGAACCTGGACCCTCAGACACAAAGTAAGAGACTGTTTCTACTGTAAACTGAGCTGAAGATGATTCAGTGAGACGCTTTCATGAAGGTTGTAGTGAGGTGAATGAAGTAGCTTCCATTCAGCTGTAATCTCCAACAGATCTTCATGTTCATGTTAACCAGAGACAGAGACAGGGCTGCTATTGCTGTTTGATTTTCCAGTCAATAAATGTAAAGTAGCAGCAGGTAACCCAGGGTGATATTTACTAAGGATTTACTAACAAGTCAAACTGTGTCTGTCCTTATTTACTAAAGGACTGCAGCAGCAGGTACAATGTTTGGTCTCATGTAATACAGACTGTGTCTTAACGTGTTCCTGTTCAAAGACACTAAATATGGGAGGAGGTCATGTAAATGTATAGAAACAGCCTGCTGCAGCTGATTTATCACTGCAGACTGACCACTGCAGCAGAGGAAAGTGAGTCTGATGTTTAACGTCACACTCACACAGAGGGAGAGAGACAATAGCAGAAACGGAGAGAGAGAAACACTCATAAAAAGATGCATTATGAAGATATTTAGCAGAGCTCTCTGTTTAACAGCAAAACACAAAAGAGCAGCAGTCTGTTATTTTTCACTAGTGGACTTTTCTGTTTGGCTCAGTTTCCTCCTGCTTAAAGTTCTCTTACTTATTTGAAGATGTGGACCTGTACAAGTTGGATTGGAAGCCATGTTGGATTTACCAAACACTCGTATCACCATGAAACAATCACAAATAACCTGCGTAGACATGATGAATCCCACCTGTTATAAATGAATGTTTGTTCCTGAGTAGTAAATTAGTGTGAATGATTCCCTCAAAGTGCCAGATAAGGTCAGGCATCCGGTAGGTCAAAGACTAAGATTACTTTATGAACAGAACAACAGAAATATATTAATTATTGATGGAATTGAAGGTCCAGAGAAAGCTTAAGAATGGGAAAAAACACTGTGACCATTGTCTCGACTGTTGTGTCACTTTCACAGACATAAAAAAGAAATAAATAGTTAGTAATTAACGATGTCAGTCCTTTCTCAGTCACTCAGCCATTAATCAAACACAAGTCATGTTTTATTGCTTTAGATCTGCACCACTTGTGAATTTTGTTCTTACCTAAGAGAAAATCCTAAATAAGAGAAATTGGTGGATGTAGCAAATCCTCGTAAATCACTCATGAGCACAGATTCATTTTAAATCACACGTACATGTTTTAAAAATGTTTGTGTTTCTTGCATCTGGCCCATTGCGTGTCTCCTTGTGGTCTAACTAATGTGTTGAATCCACTTCATCAAACATCTATTTTAAATCCTGCATTGTTTACGTCCATGTTTACTAGCTTACAGTCTTCTTCTTCTTCTCTACCTTTGCTGGCACATTGTTGTCTCATTTCAAACTGAATGTGTTGGATCTCAGAGTCTGAAGAACAGAAACTGTGTAAGTGTGTAAATACTGACAGTCTGGACTGTTTATGTGGGGAAAGAGCTGCATGCAGCTTGTGAGCTGTCGGTTGGCCTCCACTAATGTCATGTGACATAAAGAATGTGTTCATGTCCACAGAGAGAGGAAGAGGAGGACTGTTTCTGTGGAGGAGCAGCTTTCCTGCTGTTCTTTGTGTCAGGACGTCCTGAAGGATCCAGTCTCTACCAGCTGTGGATACTGGTTCTGCAGACAGTGCATCACCTCATACTGGGACCAGTCTGCTTCATCAGGAGTCTCCTCCTGTCCCCAGTGTGGAAAAATATCCAGAACGAGAGCTGGACTGCAGACAGACAGTCAGACCAGCACTGTACAAAGTAAGACTGAAGATCTGTCTGCTGATGTCATCATCTCTGAAAACAGGACAGGAATCTACCTCCTCTATCCAAGTGAACATTAACAGTCACATTGATTTCTGTATCATTCTACCTTTTTTCTTCTCTTTCAGCAGAAAGTGGTCTGCAGGAGGTTTTAGATGAACATCAGACCAGTCTGATCAGCACATGTGAATGTGTGACTCAAGGAACTGATGAAGCAGGAACTAAAACCTTCCTCATCAGCATCTTCACTGAGGTCCACATCACAGAGGGACAGAGTGAAGAGGTTAATACCCAACATGAGGTGAGGCAGCTTGAAACAGCTTCCAAGATGAAGACCCTCCATGACGCTCCAATCAAGTGTCAGGACATCTTTAAAGTCTTACCTGACCAACAGGAAACTGAAGAGGCTCATACCCAACATGAGGTGAGGCAGCTTGAAACAGCTTCCAAGATGAAGACCCTCCATGACGCTCCAACCAAGGATCAGGACATCTGTGAAGTCTTACACAGAGTCAGAGTGGTTCTGATGAACGGCGTCGCTGGCGTTGGAAAAACCTTCTCAGTGCTGAAGTTCACTCTGGACTGGGCACAGCGCTCCAACAACCAAGATATCAGTCTGCTGATTCTGTTCTCGTTCAGGTCGCTGAACTTGATCAAAGATGAGCAGTACAGTCTGCTCATGCTGATCCATGTTTTCTATCCAACATTACAGAAGCTCACAGCAGAGAAGCTCGCTGTCTGTAAAGTTTTGTTCATCTTTGACGGCCTGGATGAAAGCAGACTTTCACTGGATTTCAACAACAGTGAGGTCGTGTCTGATGTCACACAGAAGTTATCAGTCAGCGTGCTGCTGACAAACCTCATCAAGGGGAAGCTGCTTCCATTGGCTCTCATCTGGATAACTTCCCGACCTGCAGCAGCCAATCAGATCCCTCCTTCCTGTGTGGACAGGGTAACAGAAGTACGAGGCTTCACTGACCCCCAGAAGGAGGAGTACTTCAGGAGGAGATTCAGTGATGAAGAGCAGTCCAGCACAATCATCTCACACATCAAGACATCCAGGAGCCTCCACATCATGTGTCACATCCCAGTCTTCTGCTGGATCACTGCTACAGTTCTGGACCACATGTTGACTCCAGACCAGAGAGGAGAGCTGCCCAAGACCCTGACTGACATGTACTCACACTTCCTGCTGGTTCAGACAAAGAGGAAGAAGAACAAGTATGATGAGGGACATGAGACGAGTCCACAGGAGCTGATGGAGGCTGACAGGGAAGTTCTTCTGAAGCTGGGGAGGCTGGCGTTTGAACAACTGGAGAAAGGAAACCTCATGTTCTACCAAGAAGACCTGGAGCAGTGTGGTCTTGATGTCACAGAGGCCTCGGTGTTATCAGGAGTTTGTACACAGATCCTCAAAACAGAGAGCGTGATCTTCCAGAAAACAGTCTACAGCTTTGTTCATCTGAGCGTTCAGGAGTTTCTGGCTGCAGTCTACATGTACCACTGTTACATCAGCAGTAACTTAAAGGTACTGAAGGACTTCCTGGGAGAAGACAACAGTCACTCATCTTTCTACAGTTACTCATCTCTGGATGTCTTCCTGACAAGTGCCATGGAGAAATCTCTCCAAAGTAAAAATGGCCACCTGGACCTGTTTGTCCGTTTCCTTCATGGCCTCTCTCTGGAGTCCAACCAGAGTCTCTTAGGAGGCCTGCTGGGTCAGACAAAGAACCATCCAGAAACCATCCAGAGAGCCATCAACAACCTGAAGAAGATTAACAGTCAGGATAATGACAAATATGATGACCTTTCAGATGATGACTTTGATGAATATGATTATTATGATGAAGATAACCTGAAGAAGATGAACAGTAAGCGTATCTCTCCTGACAGAAGCATCAACATCTTCCACTGTCTGATGGAGATGAACGACGGCTCAGTACATCAGGAGATCCAAGAGTTCCTGAAGTCAGAGAACAGATCAGAGAAGCTCTCTGAGATCCACTGCTCAGCTCTGGCCTACATGCTGCAGATGTCAGAGGAGGTTCTGGATGAGTTGGACCTGAAGAAGTACAACACATCAGAGGAGGGACGAAGGAGACTGATCCCAGCTGTGAGGAACTGCAGAAAGGCTCAGTAAGTCCAGATGTGATTAACATTATAAATCAGTGTAGATTAGTAGTTTAGTTCTTTAATATAAATAATATAAATGTTTTATTATAGTTAAAATAGTGCTCTACTTGTTTATATGTGAAATAACATGTCAGTTATATTTAGTCTCAGATGTTGTTGAGCTGTTTAAATGTTGTGAGTTTAAATAATGTTGATGTTTATAGCTGTTAAGTTAATGAACAGTCTATTTATTTCTAGTCATTATTGGATGTGACAGTGTTTTCTTCTCTTTCTCTTCCTTTGTGTGTTGGAGGATTCATTCAAACCTGGTGAAACACATGAAGGACTTTAGAGGTTGTGGTTGAGGTTTTATTACAGCAGCATTTTATCACAACATATATCAGTATTTTACAGTTATCAGTGAAAGCAGTAAAGTTATTATTACATGATATATAATCAGACATACAGGTAATACCTGATTTTACTCAGCAGGCTTTAAAATAAGATCTGAACCATTTTGATCTGTTTCTGAATTCCACTGATGAGCAGGTTGGCATCCTGCGTGTTAGTCATCAGTGTATTAATATGTATGAATGAGATGTAGTTTAAAAACACTTTGATTGGTCATAACGACTAGAAATATTATATAAGTACAATCCATTTCATGTATTTATTCTATTAGTAACAACCTGTAAACAGTTTTCATGCCTTTACAGCACTTTGTAAACTTGTGTTTGAAACATGAAAAGATTATAATAATAATAATTATGAATTATTAAATGTTATTTAAATAGAGTATGTTGCTGTGACAGTGGTTTAGTATCACAAGTAGAGAATAGTCATCTAATCATCAAACTGATTCAGTAATGTCAGTTATACAACATCATGTAAAGTTAGCTAACGTTAACCAACATTAGCCTCCGTAAACTAGCAAAGACCACATCCACAACATGATGCGCTTAAATGATTTATTAAGAAAAACAATTGATGAGCATAGTTCCTCTGTTACTGAGTGTGTCTTGGGGAGGCCAGTAGGAAGTCAACCGTAGCAAGAGGAAGAGAAGGGAGGAGAAAATTGGGGTGGGGGTTGTAGAATATGAGAGCAGAAGGGGAGGAGAAATCTAGGTGGTATTTATAGGAATGGCTGGAGGCGGGGAAGTTTTGGTGTAGTCCTGCTCCTGAAACTACACTTAATAAGCTTCCTTTTACTAGCAAGGACCACACCCACAACATGATGTGCTTAAATGAATTATCAAGAAAAGTGATTGCTGGGTGCGTTTTAGAGGCTCATAGGAAGTCCATCGTAGCACCCGGGCAGCGGGGACCCTAAAAACCACTTATGTGGATCCTAAGAATGGTGCAACGATATGTGGCGAAGGTGCTGGTATAAAGTGATTAAAATGATTTAGTTTGGTTCTTTAAAAGTGCAGAATATTATATATTTCTTTATTTTAAAATTGTAACCCTGACAAATAATCCCCATTTTTACTCAATGTAACTGTAATCAGATCACGTCCGTTACTCCCGTAGCCTGGTAAAGAGACATCACCAAAGTTTAGATCAATACTATTATAACTTGCAACCCTGCACATGTAACAACAGACAACTGATATTTAAGTGACATTAGAAGATTTTATTTAATTGTGGGAATGACAAGTTGGAGGTGGATGGACGATGATGCAAGAGTGGCATTCTGGTGTTGGTGGTTTATTTATTTGGTATAGAGTGAAGAACTTGAGGCCGCCAGACAGTTCTACCTGGCTCCCATGAGGGGGTGCTGTGGCTATTGGGGTTATGTGGCTCTGTGACATCACGCTAGCTGATATGAGCGGTGATTGGCTTTGGTGAAAAAAACAGAGGTACAGGAAATGTATGTATATTTATATACATATATACATTTATTTGTGTGTCCCATTTTTATATTTATATTAATTATACCTACATTTATAAATCCGGTCATATTCATATTAATTTCTACTCAGATATATCTAAATCTTAAAGTCCCAATTCTGACGCCATAATTTGTCGCCATGAGTGCAATAAAAGGAGTTAATTAGTGTTTCTTCCATCCAAAATATTTAATTGTTAAGAGCTAGCTGCTGGATTGTGCTAATTGATAGTTAATGAGTTATGCTAGTTAAGTCTACTTTATGTTTTAATATGAATGTACACTGTAAACCTGTTGACTATTAAGCATTTATTCAGTGTTGCTTGTTTTATCTTTTACGCTAATGTTGATAGCTTTCAGTTCTGATGTTATTGTAATTATTACATCTGTATCTGAACCACACACACACACACACACACACACACACACACACACACATATGTATTCAAATGACTAGATAAACAGTCAAATCTCTACATGGACTCAACATCTTCACCTGCATAATCGAAGTTAGTGTCCTGACGCGACACACCTAGAGATTTTTCACATTCTTCCACACACCACCTTTTCAGGTTATTTCATACGAGGTTGAGCAATACTTAATAAACACCAGCTCAAGAGTTGCAAACAATAGATATTTATTGTGCAAGGATGTGAGACAAGATAAAACTATTGGAAACCAAAGGACTCACTGTCGTGCTCGGAGTCTTCCTTGTTTTCCACCTCTATCTAGCCCTCTTCACCTCCGCCAGCCGAGTTCAGAGGTCTCTAATGTGCTGATGCCTCAGTAGGTTGACCTGTTCTCACCGCTCACTGAGGCCTTCTGAGCCAGCTCAATGCCTCCAGGCGACTCTGGAACAAAGAAAAGACAGCCGACAATCTGCAAATCAGAAATCACAACAGCATTAGAGAGACTCAAACCTACCTTTTCCAGACAGACAGACGTTCCTGTCATTTCTAGATAGATAACTATAAATAAAGAGACGGCAACCAAACATATACATGCAGTTCAATAAAATACACACTATACATTTACTAAAGACAGCATGAAACGCAGCACTCTGCTTGACAAGTTGACTTGTGGAATTGAGCGTTTGTCTGAGTTTTATGTATTAAGTATGATTGATCTGTCCTGTTGCTGGATGCTTGACTGAGACTGCCCACAGGTGAAGCGCAGAAGGAGAGCGGGAGGGGAGGAGAAGTCTAGGTGGTTTTTATAAGGATGGCCAGAGGCGTCCTGCTCCTGAAACTACACTTTATAAGCTTCACTTGTAGCGTGTGTAGAAGCATGATCATAATAGTAATAATTACATTAAAGGAATAAATAAATAAAAGGAATAAAATGCCTCAGTATTATTTTAAATGTTAAAAAGATGATCTGAACCACTGATGTGAAGATCAAA
>JAJDFG010000303.1:112500-160000 GCA_021039105.1 Scomber colias | reverse complement strand
CCGTTAATGTTTAGGGTCTTCAGCTTCAGGTTTGTACTTATTGACCAGTAGAGTTCTGGTAAATGTGGGACTCGCGTTGCGTCTCTGCCTGTCGGAGATTTCTTTTTTCTTTTTCTTTTTTTAACCAGTTTTTTTTTTTTACTTTTGAGTGTCAGACACTTTCTTGCTGTATTTCATAAAAAAAATAAAGGTAGTAGTGGTATAAATAATATTACAAATTAATTTACACCCCCCCCCCCTTCTCTCTCTGTCTGTCTCTGTCTCTCTCTTACTCACTCACACACACACACACCTGGTGTGGAAAAAATAAAAAAAGAGAACCAAAAAAAAAAACACTCGTGATCAAAACCTTTGATCTGAAGCTCAATGCTGATGCTGTCCTGTAAATAGTTTTCTAATTAGCAATAAATATAACAATTTCTGATCAACTCATATCAATTGCATGCTTAAAATAACAGACTGGTTAATGTCCCGCCCATTTCAAGACAACCCGACCCACTTCCGGATTAAATCCCGCCCACTCCGAGTACAGATACAGATAATTCATTTGGTTAACAGATACAGATAATGCTGTACTCGCTCATCCCTATTGATAACTATGCAGTACTGAATAGTGGAGATAGATTTTCCTGATTTTGTGAGCCTGCAAAAAACGGCTACTCCATGACGTAGTGGTGTACCCTTGGTCCCTCCTCTACTATATAAGACCGAGAGTCCGCTCTCCTCAGTGGTTAACCTGCCTTGTGGCCAGTCATTGTTACTACAACTAACACTACTACTACTACTACAGTCTGCAGTTAGCCAGTTAGCTGAGTTAGCCGCCGAGCTAGCAACTGAGCTAGCGGCAGAAAGCTCTCAAACGTAATTTTTTTTTCAGTAACTTTTTTATTTATTGAAAAAAGAGCAAACAGACAGTATACAGTGAACAGTGTACAAGTAATACATCAAATAACAGATGAGCCAGCGGTAGTTACATTAAACAAAAATGTTGTAATGGTTACATATATTTGACGTTTTAATAACCTTTTGTGAAGTTAATTAGTCAAATTATCAAGTAACTTAAAATAATGCTTGATTTCTTTCTGAAAAACAACAAAACAAGGGTCTTTCTTATTAAATTTACTCTTATGGATATAAAACAAAATCAAATAAAATAAAACCAACATGTTTCTTCCTTCTTCTAATCATAGAAGCCAAACACAACATTTTCCCAGAGTAGAAGGAAATCTTTGAGATGATCAATAATAAATCTGCTGATTCATTTATTTCTTTGTGTCAAAACTGATGGGATCCACACACACACACACACACACACACACACACAGACTGTAACACATACACACCACACACACACAAACACTAACACATACACACACACACTGTAACACATACACACACACACACTCACACACACACAGACACACACACACACATACAGTGCAGACACACACACACACACACACACACACTGTAACACACACACACTGTAACACACACTAACACACATTTTCTAAACTTCTACATTTAAATCTTCTTCAGCTCTGAACAGATTATGAAACATTTCATCATTTCAAACATGAACTTTGTTTCTAAACTGACTTAATTTATTCTTTATTCAGATTGTGGTGCTGCAGTTTGTCAAAGATCAGCTGTGATTATCTGGCCTCAGCTCTGAAGGACAACCCCTCCCATCTGAGAGAGCTGGATCTGAGAGGAAACAGCCTGAAGGATTCTGATGTGAAGCAGCTGATTGATCTTCAGCAGAGTCCAGACTGCAGACTGGAGGATCTGAGGTCAGTAGAGAGTTGGAGTCAGTCTGTGCTGGTTTCAGCAGTTTAGTATTAAACACAGTCAGTATCAAAGCAAAGATCCAGTATTTCCTGGTGAAGCTCCAACCTTCTCAGTGCTGCTTTCCTCAGTGAAGCTGTGAGAGGAGAATGGTGACAGGCTTCAGGATTGGACAGAAAGACGGAGAGAGAGAGAACAGTCAGCCAATCAGATGAGCCAGAAGCTTGTTGTGATCATGTGTTTGAGTTGATGTGAAGACGACTGTTGTTGTTGTGTTGATGTCTGCAGGAAATAAAGCTGGATTACAGCTGACAGCCTTACAAGATGTATAGAGACAGTGATCCTCATCATCAATGATGATGATTTGATTTAACAGCAGGAAACATCTTCAAATCCCACAGAGACTCTGTAGCTTTAAACTTTGATAAGAGTTGACATGTATCAGCAGTAAATCCATCAGTAAACTGATGAGTGAATGTCTCTGTTTCTGCAGTAATGATGTGTTCATGACTCTCTGCACTTTATTTCCTCTGTGTACTTGAGTGAAATCTGCAGAGCAAACACACTTGATAGTAAAAGTGTGTGCAGGTGTGTGAGCTTGGAGCTCAGTGTGTTCACTCCAACACGTTAACATGAGAGCTGAAAGGAAGCAAGCTACCCTGCACAGCTGTTCCACTTCTGGTCTGAACAGGACTGAAGTCCCTGCTGCTCTTTATACTGGATGTGCTGCATCACTGACTGACAGCTGATCAAGTGAGTCTCACTAAACACTCATTTATCTCCTCTGTTCTTTCTTCTTCTCTCATCAGGTGGAAGTATTGATCTCTGTCAGAGTGAGAGTGAACATCCAGGAGTGTTGAGAGAGGATCAGCTGGATCCTGATGATCCATCTGGAGTCTGGATCTGGATTTTGTCGTCTTCACTTAAGTCTCTTAACTGACTAAAAACTGAACAGTTATCTCTGGATTTAGCTGAAGATAAAAACAGGTGTTATAAGTCAGACTGTGAGCCTGGGCTCATATTTATCAAGCGTCTCAGAATCACACTGAGAGTTAACGAGGACTAAAACTAATGAATGAAGCAGAAGAGAATTGACTGACTTTCAGCAGGAGAAGGATTACTGCTGGGAGAGAGTGAGACGTGGCTGTTTTACCACAGTCAGAGCAGCAGAGTAGAAATAATGTGTTGTAGTTTTCTCACAGTCTCAGCTGGAAATATGACACAGTGGTCATTTGGTATATTATGTGTATAGACAGGTAACCAGGCAGGTAACTTACCAAGGTTATGGAACTAAACTATGAAGCCAACATTCATTATAAGATGATATTTACAAAGTGTAAAGAAAGCCTGAGAGATAAATGCAGATAACAGCAGTGTGAGTTTGTCATATCAGTGATATCTGACACATTTACAATGTTTTTAGCATCAGATTCCCTCTTAGTGTTTCCTGTTGAGCTGTGGTGGAAGTATAGTAACAAAAAGAAGAACTTTACTTTAATGTTTTATTTTGAGAAATGTTTTATTCTGATGCTTTCCTGAATTGGTTGTGAGATTTATTTTGTGTCCATAAGATGTGATGAATCTGAATGAATGTGGTGGTGTTTCCTGTCTGAAATGGCGGCAGCGCTACTCTGACGCCATCTAGTGGCGATTGTTAAAAAAGCACCAGAGTTTCATCTCTTGTGCTTCTCTACTCTCTGGGACTCCTGAGCCGTCGCGAGGCTGCAGGATAACTCCTGAGCTGCTGTAGACTTTCACACAGACGGAGGTTTGGAAGGAATCACTTGCAGAAACTTTGTTATTTGTCTTTTTCTAATTTTATGTCGTAAAGCAGGCATGTCCAAACTATTTCATAAATGGCCATAATGTTCCTGCAGGTTTTAATTCCAACCAATCAAGAGCACACGATCCGACCAATCAACTGTCTGAAGACTGAGATCAGTTAATTAAACTGTTTCTACTCTGACTTCATTGGATGTTTTATATCACTCAGCATTAAGGTTTATAACCAATGATCCAATGATGCCTTCACTGGCAGTCAGGAGAGATCAGTATTGGTTTGTATTCACATATAAAGCTTTGTTACTGTTACTGCCTCCATATATTTCATCTGTTAACCCTGAAGAAACATGATATTGGTATTCGCTCACAGAATTGGTTGTTGCTCTGCTCCGTTAGTCTTTCTCTTATAATGAACTGTACACATGGAACAACCACCAAAAGGCCTTAACATTAGACTATTACCATCAATACAGCTGTTCAAAAGCCTAATCTCAGACCTTGTTTTATTTGATTCTAACGGGTTTTATTTTAATTTTATCTTATTTCTTTTGTTTTCTTTCACCTAATATTGTTTTGTGTTTTGTTGTGTTGCTCAATGGTCTTTAGAGTTAAAATAAAGGTTAATAAAATGAGTGAACCTGCAGCCTCATGATGGATCTTTATTGTTTATTGCTGTTATAAAAGTTTCCAACACGCAGCGACTCACCTTTGTTTATCTTGATGCTTGTTTAGCTGCAGCTTCTTATTGCAAACAAATAAAAACTCAAACACATATTTACTCATTAAATGAAATAAAGATGTAAAACTCTAATGGAAGGCTCTTGTCTCTTTTATTAGTTTGTTTGTTGCAGCTGATTCTCATCACTGTAATGAAGAGTTTGCTTCAACTTTCAAGCTTTAATTAATTCCCACTGCTGCAGAACAGCTGTGAGTTTTAACTCGACTTCATCTCTTTTATAAATGACACTTTCAGTATTCTTTAATTTCTGATATTTAAACATTTCATTTTCACCCCTACTTACCTTTGTACCATTGAGGGGTTTTCACTTGACTTCAACTGCTGACATTATAATAAAAAGTAGAAAAATGAGTGTTATGAAACCTTTTCTAGTGGTGGATACTTCAGTACAAGTAATATTAAATCCCACCTGAGAATTAGCAGATAAATGTGCTTAAAGTGAAGTTTCATATTTTATAACTTTTCTTACATGAAGAAGAAACAAGAAAAAGTCTCATTTGGATTTAAAGGAACAATTCAGATAATTCAAGAAGCAGTTTTAAAGCTGAATTAATCTTCTCACATATGAATTACATTTTATTTTACATTTAAAGTCTTTTATTTAATTCAACTTCAAAAATACATAAAAACAGATTCAGTTCAATAACAAACAGTTTTCATGTCGTCTGTTTCCTAAAATGTTGAACTAGTCCTTTAAGCTGTGACTCAGGTTAAAGACATTAAAGGCCCATCAATCAGTTTAAAAGTCACTTTTTTTATTAACATCAACAAACACAAAAACTTTATTTTTCATTCTTTCATCTTTGGGAACAAAACTTGTTGAATTGCACTTAAATATTTAAAATGAACTCTTCACCTCAAAACAATCAAATCAGATCTTGTTGACATTTTAAATGTGTACATAGACACTAAACATCAGTGTGTTACTGTGAGCCAGTGTGACACACGACAAGCTTCACAAACTGTCACTGATTTATTGTTTCTGCTACAAACGACATTCAGACCATGAACAAGTTCTTACTGTCAGTTTAAACAGAGCAGATTATAACAGGCTTTAGTTTGGCTCAATAATAAGAAATAACAGTAAAAGTGACTCAGAACAACATGAACAGTGTCGCTGCTGCTTCATCAGGAAGTAGAAACAGTAGAAATCATTTCATCATGTGAGCTTCAACTGTATTTGATTGAATTTAAATCCAGAATGAAATGTACTTGTTGATGAATCACTACCTCCATCATCTCACTTTACTCAGTTTATCTCAGATTATTGTCCAAACTTCAGTCTCAAACTAAATCTCACAATGTGGTGTGAAAAACTAAATGAGGAGAATATCACTTTGTCCCTGAAGTCTCTGGACTCACTAATGTCTGAGTGACGTCATGTCTGTCACCTTTAACCCTCACACAGGTCTGAGCTACTGACTGTCTTCATCACGGTCTTCCTCACTGTCTTCATCACGGTCTTCATCACGGTCTTCCTCACGGTCTTCATCACTGTCTTCCTCACAGTCTTCATCACTGTCTTCCTCATGGTCTTCATCACTGTCTTCATCACGGTCTTCATCACGGTCTTCATCACTGTCTTCATCAAGGTCTTCATCACGGTCTTCCTCACGGTCTTCATCACTGTCTTCCTCACGGTCTTCATCACGGTCTTCATCACGGTCTTCCTCACTGTCTTCATCACGGTCTACCTCACGGTCTTCATCACTGTCTTCATCACTGTCTTCATCACGGTCTTCCTCACTGTCTTCATCACGGTCTACCTCACGGTCTTCATCACTGTCTTCATCACTGTCTTCATCACTGTCTTCATCACTGTCTTCATCACTGTCTTCATCACGGTCTTCATCAAGCTCTTCATCACTGTCTTCATCACGGTCTTCATCAAGGTAAAAGTGACTCAGAACAACATGAACAGTGTCGCTGCTGCTTCATCAGGAAGTAGAAACAGTAGAAATCATTTCATCATGTGAGCTTCAACTGTATTTGATTGAATTTAAATCCAGAATGAAATGTACTTGTTGATGAATCACTACCTCCATCATCTCACTTTACTCAGTTTATCTCAGATTATTGTCCAAACTTCAGTCTCAAACTAAATCTCACAATGTGGTGTGAAAAACTAAATGAGGAGAATATCACTTTGTCCCTGAAGTCTCTGGACTCACTAATGTCTGAGTGATGTCATGTCTGTCACCTGTGTGTGTGTGTGTGTGTGTGTGTGTGTATGTGTGTATGTGTGTGTGTATGTGTGTATGTGTATATGTGTGTGTGTGTATGTGTGTGTGTGTATAACCCCGGCCCCCACCAACCCCCGACTCCCCCACCATGTCTTCCTCGCCAGATTGTCTTTGTTACCCTGTGTACTTGCTTTCTCGCGTTATTCCGGTTTGTTTTTTGACCTCAGATCTTCTGCCTGTTTAGTTTCCCTGATTCCTGCTAGGCTTTTCGTGTATAACCACCTGCCTCCTCTTTGGATTAAAGAACTTGCCTTACTGGACTTTGTACCTCTGCCTCGCTTCCCCTTCCTGCAACTGGGTCCACACTCACCAGCCGTTACATCCTTTTGAAAAACCACAAAGACAACTTGGTCATTGTGTCAACTCTTGATTTTTCACATTTCCACAAACTCATCTTCCATCTCAACAGCAGCTCTTTCTCCACACACACCATGCAGTTTGACTTTAGGAAACATGAAATCACTCTCTATGTATTGCAGACATGTATGTGTATCAGCACTTAAATCACTGATTGTATTTTCTGCTTTTATTTGTAACATTTGTGCTTCCAACTCTTTGCTTGTCCAGAGACGACACCTGAAAATGAAAATGAGCCTTTCTGGCTAACTGGCTTATTTTCTCTGACATAAATGTTACTAATATTCACTGTCCCTGTCAGCAGGTGATTCATATCTAATATCAGACAGTGTGATGTGACGGGAGGTTAGGGTTAGGGACAGTTTGATAGGATAATATCAGAAATGTTTTCTTTTAGCGTCTTTCACAGTTTTCTGAAAATGACGTCAGCAGTCCCTTAACATTTGAAAAGACACCTGCAATTTGTCCTTGTCAGATTGACCATAAGCGGCTGGATGATGCAGCAAAGATGCAGACACAGGCGATAGCAGGTTTCACCAACGAGTGGGTGTTGATTCACCAAATAAGACAAAAACCACATACAGCTGCACAGCACAGCAACATACATGACTGAGAGACCCGACCAGCAACCAGGGCAGATGGTAACAGGCGCCTTTTATCCCCAATCACCAGTCCAGTCTAATTGGAGGCCTCCACTCACGGGTTTCTTTAAACAATATGATTTCCCAGCTCCCCACAAACAATATTATTACAATGCATTGATTCCTACTGCTGTATTGCTGTTCGCTATTTACACCCCCCCCCCCCCCCCCCCAGAATAAACAAACCCACTACAATAAATATACACATATATATATACACACACACCAACTACCAAACCCCCCTCTTCCTATCCCCACTTAGTCTCTCCCGGAACCTTTACATTTGTGTTCCTACGCCTGGGGACTCTTTTGGCTGAACACTCTGGAGGAGACATAAGACAAAGGACAGGTAAGACAATACAAACAACTTAAAACACAGGCCGCAACTCTAACACACTAAAACACTCATTGAAATATTCTGCACATTTATGTCCTCGTTCCCTCTGTTTATCAATTATAACTGGAGGTGTGCACACAATCTTATCTAAACTCCCTCTCTCCCTCAGATGAAGCAGACTATCCACACCTCCACCTGGCAGAAGACACATAATCACATTTCAATGAAAGTTCAATGTACAAATATGCAATGTGCAAACTGCGAATAAAGTGCAAATATTACAATGAAAGTGCCATGTGCTATTATTAAAGTGCCTCATTAAGTTGTATGTTTAAAAAAGTGCTATTAAAACCCAGACCCAGTTGTGCCATATTCCCATAGTCTCTTGTAATGAAGGGCTCTTCGTTACAGTCCTTCTTCCACTTATAACTTTTAGCTCTGTTTATATTATAATTGGCTTTAAGAAGCAATAAAAGAGTCTATATTACATATTATGCTGCAACTAGGAAAGTGATTGTGTTAATGATAATAAAGTGTTTATGGATATTTATTGCGACTAATAAATTGTTTTAATAAATAAATGTGAGATTTTGATGCGTATGTGCAGGAGGTCAAATATTTTTAATTACGTAGTTCGACTTCACGACAGAAAAGATGAAGAGAAGAAAAATAAGCAACATGTAAAACCTCAGTGTTTCATCCGGGGAAGTTGTGACGCTGCTGAAGTCACGTAGACTAACCTGCAGTGAACATTTTCACTTTCACTTGTTGGAGAATTTGTGGCGCGGTAAGAAAAAGTTCATCTGGTGAGTAAATTGAACTAACTGCTTTAAAATAACAATAAATAAACTAAATACGAACCTGAAAACTTTCCGTCAGTGATGCGGGTCGATCAGAGAATCGATCATTTAACTTCATAAAGCTTCAGTATAACGACTGAAAATCGATCATTGATCAGGATCGCTGCAGTCTGTTAAAGTCACATTTAGGCTCAGACTTGTTATTCTCATATTAAACTTTGTACAGATAGAAATGATCTGGTCTCTGACTTTAAATATTATTTCTGCTGTTTGAAACTGAACAGTCCGCAATAATAAAATGGATGAGTGTGTATTTATATATAAAGACGGAAGTCTTGATTATTGCAGAAGATGTTTAATCAGATATATTTATCTAAATCTTCTCTGTGTGACTCTGATGTTTGAATTGTTTTATATCAGATCATCAATTTAAACCGACATTTCAGAGAAGTTACCAACAATAACCAGGAAGAGCTGTGGATCTCTGTCTGCTGAGGTTTAATTCAACTATTGAGATTATTTTCGTCTTTTTTTGATTTAAAAACACACAGGACCAAATCCTAAACAGTTAGTTTTGCAACTGAGAGAAAACAGTAATCAGTAGTGGTTGTAGCTTGTATGGCGCAGTGGGCAAACCCCCCTTCAGCCCCCTATATGTGTGTGTGTATAGTAGTCTGCTCCTCCCTTCTTCATCACACACACACATCAGAACCATAGTCTGATGGTTTTGGGGACATTACATAGAACTTTAACCACTGACCAAAGTTGATTACTGTCATTATTGATCAATCTGATGATTATTGATCACATTCATTGTTTAGTTGATTAAATGTGAAATGACAGAGTTTGAGGTGTTAAACGTTGTTTCCTGTTGTTGTTTTCCTGGTTTGTGCGTCCTCACAGCGATGTCACGTGACTCACTGCTGAGCTCTAAATAGAGAGAAGTCACAGTTAAGAAGCACACACATGTTTATCTGAAGTCTGTTTGTTGGATTTAAACCAGAGTCAAAGTTTCTCTTTGTGATGACTAGAAAACACACATGGTTGTAGTTAAAGTCATGTCAACTAATAAGAAGCTACTAAGTTGAGAGGCAGGACTGGGTTTATTATACTGTGTATGTGTGTGTGTCTCCAGTGTTCCTGGTTTACCTCTCAGACTCCAGAAGATGAAGATAGAGGAGGAAGAGGAGGACGGAGCAGAGTCTGTAATATCCAGCTGTCTGTCTATGAAGACTGACCAGTCTAAAGATCCTCCTCTAGTCTTCAGTAATGAACCTGGACCCTCAGACACAAAGTAAGAGACTGTTTCTACTGTAAACTGAGCTGAAGATGATTCAGTGAGACGCTTTCATGAAGGTTGTAGTGTAGATATGAAGGAAAGAAATAATGAAGTAGCTTCCATTCAGCTGTAATCTCCAACAGATCTTCATGTTCATTTTATGACACACACACACACACACACACACACAGGTAGGCAGTAAAGGTTAACGTCCTTGAAGACGCCATTTTATAATCAGTAGAGCAGAAGGAGGAAAACAGCATCAACAAGGCAACTCTAAGTGTTTTACATAAAGACAGGATACAAATACAACACATGTAAAATAAAAAGACATTTGAATACAATTAAAAAGAGTTAAATTGGAAATAAAATGGAGCTAAAGTAAAATAAGATAAAACCGGACAATATAAAGTCACGATAACCAGGAAGAGCTGTGGATGTCTCTGTCTGCTGAGGTTTAATTCAACTTCAGCAGACAGAGAGAAAAAGGATAGTGTGTAATGTGAAGTAGTGGTTGTAGCATGTATGGCACAGTGGGCGAGCCCCCTTTAGCTCCCCCTCTGTGTATCAATCAATCAATCAATCTTTATTTGTATAGCGCCAAATCACAACAGAGTTATCTCAAGGCTCTTTACACATAGAGCAGGTTCTAACCCGAACTCTTCAGGTTTTAACTTTAAAGAGACCCAACATTCCCACATGAGACACAGTGGAGAGAAAAAACTCCCTTTAACAGGAAGAACCCTCAGAACCAGACTCAGAGTGGGAGAACATCTGCCTCGACCGGTTGGGGTTGAGAGGAGAGAGAGGAAGGAGAGGAGAAAGAGGAGAGAGAGGAGAGAGAGGAAGGAGAGGAGAGAGAGGAAGAGGAGAGAGGAAGGAGAGGAGAGAGAGGAAGAGGAGAGAGAGGAAGGAAGGAGAGGAGAGAGAGGAAGGAGAGGAGAGAGGAAGCACATTGAAGGTCCGGGACTGGAATCTGTCATCCAGACGTCTACAGGCCCAGATTACCTGTGAGACCAGAAAGCACAGACAACTCCTGGGAAGAAGTTTAGCTTATTGATGCATTAATAGTACATGAATGTTAATGGATATAGATGGATGGATAGAGAGAGAGAGGGAGGAGGAGAGAGGAGCCCAGTGCATCATGGGAGTCCCCGGCAGTCTAAGCCTATAGCAGCATAAACTAGGAGCTGGAACCTGCCCGAACTATAAGCTGAGCTGGGAGCACAGTGTTCTAGTAGGTTCATAAGGTTCTATGAGCTGGGAGCACAGTGTTCTAGTAGGTTCATAAGGGTCTATGAGCTGTGAGCGAAGTGTTCTAGTAGGTTCATAAGGTTCTATGAGCTGGGAGCACAGTGTTCTAGTACGTTCATAAGGTTCTATGAGCTGGGAGCGCAGTGTTCTAGTAGGTTCATAAGGTTCTATGAGCTGGGAGCACAGTGTTCTAGTAGGTTCATAAGGTTCTATGAGCTGGGAGCGCAGTGTTCTAGTAGGTTCATAAGGTTCTATGAGCTGGGAGCGCAGTGTTCTAGTAGGTTCATAAGGTTCTATGAGCTGGGAGCACAGTGTTCTAGTAGGTTCATAAGGTTCTATGAGTTCCTTCAGATATGATGGAGCCTGATCATTAAGAGCTTTGAAGGTGAAGAGAAGGATTTTAAATTGTATTGTAGATTTTACAGGAAGCCGATGCAGTGAAGCTAAATGCAGTAATATGATCTCTCTGCATTCTGGACCAGCTGGAGAGTCTTTAGATCAGGATGTCTCTGATTTTTGAATCAATAAAGATTGATTGATTGATTGATTGATTGATTGATTGAGGTCTGAAATTTGCAGCCAAAAATAGCCGATGACAGACACACACACTCACACACATATGACCTCCAATAAAAGAAGAAGGGAAGAGCAGACAGATAAGAAGTAAAGGTGAAAGTCCATTCAGACACCATTTCACAGACATCAGAGCAGAAGCAGGAAAACAGTGTGAGGCAGGTGAGTGTTAATATCAGGACTGTAAATAATGATTACTGTCATTATTGATCAATCTGATGATTATTGATCACATTCATTGTTTAGTTGATTAAATGTGAAATGACAGAGTTTGAGGTGTTGAAACGTTGTTTCCTGTTGTTGTTTTCCTGGTTTGTGCGTCCTCACAGCGATGTCACGTGACTCACTGCTGAGCTCTAAATAGAGAGAAGTCACAGTTAAGAAGCACACACATGTTTATCTGAAGTCTGTTTGTTGGATTTAAACCAGAGTCAAAGTTTCTCTTTGTGATGACTAGAAAACACACATGGTTGTAGTTAAAGTCATGTAAACTAATAAGAAGCTACTAAGTTGAGAGGCAGGACTGGGTTTATTATACTGTGTATGTGTGTATGTCTCCAGTGTTCCTGGTTTACCTCTCAGACTCCAGAAGATGAAGAAAGAGGAGGAAGAGGAGGACGGAGCAGAGTCTGTAATATCCAGCTGTCTGTCTATGAAGAGTGACCGGTCTAATAATCGTCCAATAAACTTCAGTAATGAACCTGGACCCTCAGACACAAAGTAAGAGACTGTTTCTACTGTAAACTGAGCTGAAGGTGATTCAGTGAGACGCTTTCATGAAGGTTGTAGTGTAGATATGAAGGAAAGAAATAATGAAGTAGCTTCCATTCAGCTGTAATCTCCAACAGATCTTCATGTTCATGTTAACCAGAGATAGAGACAGGGCTGCTATTGCTGTTTGATTTTCCAGTCAATAAATGTAAAGTAGCAGCAGGTAACCCAGGGTGATATTTACTAAGGATTTACTAACAAGTCAAACTGTGTCTGTCCTTATTTACTAAAGGACTGCAGCAGCAGGTACAATGTTTGGTCTCATGTAATACAGACTGTGTCTTAACGTGTTCCTGTTCAAAGACACTAAATATGGGAGGAGGTCATGTAAATGTATAGAAACAGCCTGCTGCAGCTGATTTATCACTGCAGACTGACCACTGCAGCAAAGGAAACTGAGTCTGATGTTTAACGTCACACTCACACAGAGGGAGAGAGACAATAGCAGAAACGGAGAGAGAGAAACACTCATAAAAAGATGCATTATGAAGATATTTAGCAGAGCTCTCTGTTTAACAGCAAAACACAAAAGAGCAGCAGTCTGTTATTTTTCACTAGTGGACTTTTCTGTTTGGCTCAGTTTCCTCCTGCTTAAAGTTCTCTTACTTATTTGAAGATGTGGACCTGTACAAGTTGGATTGGAAGCCATGTTGGATTTACCAAACACTCGTATCACCATGAAACAATCACAAATAACCTGCGTAGACATGATGAATCCCACCTGTTATAAATGAATGTTTGTTCCTGAGTAGTAAATTAGTGTGAATGATTCCCTCAAAGTGCCAGATAAGGTCAGGCAACCGGTAGGTCAAAGACTAAGATTACTTTATGAACAGAACAACAGAAATATATTAATTATTGATGGAATTGAAGGTCCAGAGAAAGCTTAAGAATGGGAAAAAACACTGTGACCATTGTCTCGACTGTTGTGTCACTTTCACAGACATAAAAAAGAAATAAATAGTTAGTAATTAACGATGTCAGTCCTTTCTCAGTCACTCAGCCATTAATCAAACACAAGTCATGTTTTATTGCTTTAGATCTGCACCACTTGTGAATTTTGTTCTTACCTAAGAGAAAATCCTAAATAAGAGAAATTGGTGGATGTAGCAAATCCTCGTAAATCACTCATGAGCACAGATTCATTTTAAATCACACGTACATGTTTTAAAAATGTTTGTGTTTCTTGCATCTGGCCCATAGTGTGTCTCCTTGTGGTCTAACTAACGTGTTGAATCCACTTCATCAAACATCTGTTTTAAATCCTGCATTGTTTACATGTTTACTAGCTTGCAGTCTTCTTCTTCTTCTCTGCCTTTGCTGGCACATTGTTGTCTCTGTCTAATTACTGATGAACTCTTGTGATTATAGTTTATTTTATTTTATTTCAAGTTGAATGTGTTGAATCTCAGAGGCTGAAGAACAGAAACTGTGTAAGTGTGTAAATACTGACAGTCTGGACTGTTTATGTGGGGAAAGAGCTGCATGCAGCTTGTGAGCTGTCGGTTGGCCTCCACTAATGTCATGTGTCATAAAGAATGTGTTCATGTCCACAGAGAGAGGAAGAGGAGGGCTGTTTCTGTGGAGGAGCAGCTGTCCTGCTGTTCTTTGTGTCAGGACGTCCTGAAGGATCCAGTCTCTACCAGCTGTGGACACTGGTTCTGCAGACAGTGCATCACCTCATACTGGGACCAGTCTGCTTCATCAGGAGACTGCTCCTGTCCCCAGTGTGGAAAAAGATCCAGAACCAGACCTGGACTGCAGATAGACAGTCAGACCAGCACTGTACAAAGTAAGACTGAAGATCTGTCTGCTGATGTCATCATCTCTGAAAACAGGAATCTACCTCCTCTATCCTACTGAACACTAACAGTCACACTGATTTCTGTTTCATTCTACCTTTTTTCTTCTCTTTCAGCAGAAAGTGGTTTGCAGGAGCTTTTAGATGAACATCAGATCAGTCTGAGCAGCACATGTGAATGTGTGACTCAAGGAACTGATGAAGCAGGAACTAAAACCTTCCTCATCAGCATCTTCACTGAGGTCCACATCACACAGGGACTGAGTGAAGAGGTTAATACCCAACATGAGGTGAGGCAGCTTGAAACAGCTTCCAAGATGAAGAACCTCCATGACGCTCCAATCAGGTGTCAGGACATTTTTAAAGTCTTACCTGACCAACAGGAAACTGAAGAGGTTAATACCCAACATGAGGTGAGGCAGCTTGAAACAGCTTCCAAGATGAAGACCCTCCATGACGCTCCAACCAAGGACCCGGACATCTGTGAAGTCTTACACAGAGTCAGAGTGGTTCTGATGAACGGCGTCGCTGGCGTTGGAAAAACCTTCTCAGTGCTGAAGTTCACTCTGGACTGGGCACAGCGCTCCAACAACCAAGATATCAGTCTGCTGATTCTGTTCTCGTTCAGGTCGCTGAACTTGATCAAAGATGAGCAGTACAGTCTGCTTATGCTGATCCATGTTTTCTATCCAACATTACAGAAGCTCACAGCAGAGAAGCTCGCTGGCTGTAAAGTTCTGTTCATCTTTGACGGCCTGGATGAAAGCAGACTTTCACTGGATTTCAACAACAGTGAGGTCGTGTCTGAAGTCACACAGAAGTCATCAGTCAGCGTGCTGTTGGCAAACCTCATCAAGGGGAAGCTGCTTCCCTCGGCTCTCGTCTGGATAACTTCCCGACCTGCAGCAGCCAATCGGATCCCTCCTTCCTGTGTGGACAGGGTAACAGAAGTACGAGGCTTCACTGACCCCCAGAAGGAGGAGTACTTCAGGAGGAGATTCAGTGATGAAGAGCAGTCCAGCACAATCATCTCACACATCAAGACATCCAGGAGCCTCCACATCATGTGTCACATCCCAGTCTTCTGCTGGATCACTGCTACAGTTCTGGACCACATGTTGACTACAGACCAGAGAGGAGAGCTGCCCAAGACCCTGACTGACATGTACTCACACTTCCTGCTGGTTCAGACAAAGAGGAAGAAGAACAAGTATGATGAGGGACATGAGACGAGTCTACAGAAGCTGACGAAGGCTGACAGGAACCTTCTTCTGAAGCTGGGGAGGCTGGCGTTTGAACAACTGGAGAAAGGAAACATCATGTTCTACCAAGAAGACCTGGAGCAGTGTGGTCTTGATGTCACAGAGGCCTCGGTGTTATCAGGAGTTTGTACAGAGATCTTCAAAAGAGAGAGTGTGATCTTCCAGAAACCAGTCTACAGCTTTGTTCATCTGAGCGTTCAGGAGTTTCTGGCTGCAGTCTACGTGTACCACTGTTACACCAGCAGGAACACAAAGGTACTGAAGGACTTCCTGGGAATATATTACAGTTACTCATCTCTGGATGACTTCCTGAAGAGAGCCATGGAGAAATCTCTCAAAAGTAAAAATGGCCACCTGGACCTGTTTGTTCGCTTCCTTCATGGCCTCTCTCTGGGGTCCAACCAGAGGCTCTTAGGAGGCCTGTTGGATCAGACAAAGAACAGTTCAGAAACCATCCAGAGAGTCATCAACAACCTGAAGAAGATTAACAGTCGAGATAATGACTATTTTCATGATGACTATGGTTATAAGAGCTATGAAGAGGATAACCGTATCTCTCCTGACAGAAGCATCAACATCTTCCACTGTCTGATGGAGATGAACGACTGCTCAGTACATCAGGATATCCAAGAGTTCCTGAAGTCAGAGAACAGATCAGAGAAGAAACTCTCTGATATCCACTGCTCAGCTCTGGCCTACATGCTGCAGATGTCAGAGGAGGTTCTGGATGAGTTGGACCTGAAGAAGTACAACACATCAGAGGAGGGACGACTGAGACTGATCCCAGCTGTGAGGAACTGCAGAAAGGCTCAGTAAGTCCAGATGTGATTAACATTATAAATCAGTGTAGATTAGTATTTTAGTTCTTCAAATATAAATAATATAAAATTCTTATTATAGTTAAAATAGTGCTCTACTTGTTTATATGTGAAATAACATGTCAGTTATATTTAGTCTCAGATGTTGTTGAGCTGTTCAAATGTTGTGAGTTTAAATAATGGTTGAGGTTTTATTACAGCAGCATTTTATCACAACATATATCAGTATTTTACAGTAATCAGTGAAAGCAGTAAAGTTATTATTACATGATATATAATCAGACATACAGGTAATACCTAATTTTACTCAGCAGGCTTTAAAATAAGATCTGAATCATTTTGATCTGTTTCTGAATTCCACTGATGAGCAGGTTGGCATCCTGCATGTTAGTCATCAGTGTATTAATATGTATGAATGAGTTGTAGTGTAAAAACACTTTGATTGGTCATAACGACTATAAATATTATATAAGTACAATCCATTTCATGCATTTATTCTATTTGTAACAACCTGTAAACCGTTTTCATGCCTTTACAGCACTTTGTAAACTTGTGTTTGAAACTTAAAGATGAAGGATTATAATGATAATAATAATAATGAATTAAATGTTATTTAAAACAAGTATGTCACTGTGACAGTGGTTTAGTATCACAAGTAGAGAATAGTCATCAAATCATCAAACTGGTTCAGTAATGTCAGTTATACAACATCATGTAAAGTTAGCTAACGTTAGCCAACATTAGCCTCCGTAAACTTGTGTTTCACTAGCAAAGACCACATCCACAACATGATGTGCTTAAATGATTTATTCAGAAAAACAATTGATGAGCATAGTTCCTCTGTTACTGAGTGTGTCTTGGGGAGGCCAGTAGGAAGTCAACCGTAGCAAGAGGAAGAAAAGGGAGGAGAAAATTGGGGTGGGGTTTGTAGAATATGAGAGCAGAAGGGGAGGAGAAGTCTAGGTGGTATTTATAGGAATGGCTGGAGGCGGGGAAGTTTTGGTGTAGTCCTGCTCCTGAAACTACACTTAATAAGCTTCCTTTTACTAGCAAGGACCACACTCACAACATGATGTGCTTAAATGAATTATCAAGAAAAGTGATTTGCTGAGTGCGTTTTAGAGGCTCATAGGAAGTCCACCGTAGCACCTGGGCAGCAAGAACCCTAAAAACCACTTATGTGGATCCTAAGAATGGTGCAACGATATGTGGCGAAAGTGCTGATATAAAATGATTAAAATGATTTAGTTTGGTCCTTTTAAAAGTGCATAATATTATATATTTCTTTATTTCAAAATTGTAACCTTGCCAAATAATCCCCATTTTTACTCAATGTAACTGTAATCAGATCACGTCCGTTACTCCCGTAGCCTGGTAAAGAGACATCACCAACGTTTAGATCAATACTATTGGAACTTGCAACCCTGCACATGTAACAGCAGACAACTGATATTTAAGTGACATTAGAAGATTTTATTTAATTATGGGAACGACACGTTGTGGAGGTGGATGGTTTATTTGGTGTAGAGTGAAGAACTTGAGGCCGCCAGACAGTTCTACGTGTCTCCCATGAGGGGGTGCTGTGCCTATTAGGGTTATGTGGCTCTGTGACATCACGCTAGCTGATTTGAGCGGTGATTGGCTTTGGTAAAAAAAACTGAGGTACAGGAGACTCGATACTTACCTGGATTGTGGAGGCAGCTGAGAAGGGGAGAGTTGAAGCCGCTGGTCCTGCCATGGCTCCTGCCCCCGTCGCTATGACTGTTGCATCCCTGGTTCTCGGCCCTCGCTGAATGAGGAGAAGGAGCCTGACATCTACCGAGAGTGTCAAGTTAGGGGAGCGCGAATTGACATGACCATGAGCACAGCGGCACAGATGGGACACTTGGCTGAAGTGTGACTGTTGTGTGGTGAGGGGGAAACTGGTTTCACACAAATCCTCATCCAAATTGAACGGGTTAATGGGTGATCCATGGCGAGTTTGTAAAAAAGGGTGGTTGTGATTATATGGTTCAATTACTACAAACCACCTGTAAAAAAGGCTGTTAAAAGCTAGCTGCTGGATTGTGCTAATTGATGATAGTTAATGAGTTATGCTAGTTAAGTCTACTTTATGTTTTAATATGAATGTACATTGTAAACCTGTTGACTATAGAGCATTTATTCAGTGATGCTTGTTTTATCTTTTATGCTAATTGTAGAGTCTTTAATCAAACTACATTTGGCCTCTGAGGGGTGAACGGGGAGAACTTGTTCAGACGCGTGTTCTGGGTAACAATAAAAACCATGTCCAATACGGGGTCTATCTTTTGAGTGCGGTGACCCATTTATTTTCATTCATTATTTTTCTTATCTTTTGAGCACAGGTACAACTTTTGAGTCCATGACATCATAGCACAGGTAAGTTTCCATTCATCAGTGTCTTCTCATTCATTCATTCATCCAGGAAAAGACACGTCATGCTACCGCACTGACACGGTCAAAAAACTGTGTGCCCTCCCCTTCACACACACCGTGACCATCCCCTTAGGGGTTCCCTTTATGCGTTTCCGGTGCTGCACCAACCACTCACATACAGAAACGTCATATATGACCCTTAGTATAATAAAGAAACAAAAAATAGAAACAAAAATAAAAGAAGAAACAAAAATGATATTGTGGCTCCAACACTAATGTTGATAGCTTTCAGTTCTGATGTTATTGTAATTATTACATCTGTATTGCTGTTCTGTTGTTGTAGAACCACACACACACACACACACACACACACACACACACACACACACACACACACACACAGAGATATTCAAATGACTAGATAAACAGTCAAATCTCTACATCTGCATCTTTTCTCTCACACTCTCACCTGCATAATTAAAATTAGTGTCCTGACCCGACACCCTGAAGTGTTTGCTGCTAGAGATTTTTCACATTCTTCCACACACCACCTTTTCAGGTTATTTCATACAAGGTTGAGCAGTACTTAATAAACTCAAGCTCAAGAGTTGTAAACAATAGATATTTATTGTGCAAGGATGTGAGACAATATAAAACTATTGGAAACCAAATGTCTTAAAATCAGTCCGTCCTAGAGGGCTCACTGTCGTGCTCGGAGTCTTCCTTGTTTTCCACCTCTATCCAGCCCTCTTCACCTCCACCAGCCGAGTTCAGAGGTCTCCAATGTGCTGATGCCTCAGTAGGTTGACCTGTTCTCAACCCTCACTGAGGCCTTCTGAGCTAGCTCAATGCCTCCAGGTGACTCTGGAACAAAGAAAAGACAGCCGACAATCTGCAAATCAGAAATCACAACAGCATTAGAGAGACTCAAACCTACCATTTCCAGACAGACCGACGTTCCTGTCATTTCTAGATAGATAACTATAAATAAAGAGACAGCAACCAAACATATACATGCAGTTCAATAAAATACACACTATACATTTACTAAAGACAGCATGAAACGCAGCACTCAGCTTGACAAGTTGACTTGTGGAATTGAAATCATAGCGTTTATCTAATTTTTATGTATTAAGTATGAGTGATCTGTCCTGTTGCTGGATGCTTGACTGAGACTGCCCACAGGTGAAGCGCAGAAGGAGAGCGGGAGGGGAGGAGAAGTCCAGTTGGAGAAGGTGGTTAGCAAACAGCTGCAGTCTTTTATTGACCTAAATGGCATTTCTGAGAAGTTCCAGTCTGGTTTTAAGTCACGCCATAGCACTGAAACTGCACTTTTAAGGATTTTAAATGACCTTTTTTTATCTGTTGACTCTGGGAACTCTGCTGTTCTGGTCCTTCTGGATCTGACAGCTGCCTTTGACACAGTGGATCACAACATCCTCCTGTCTCGCTTAAACACCTGTGTGGGCATTAAGGGTACTGTTCTCAAATGGTTTCAGTCATATCTCTCTGACAGAAGCTTCTCTGTCCAGATGGGCCAGTATACTTCGGCCACTTCCCCCCTGAGCTGTGGGGTGCCTCAGGGTTCTATTTTGGGCCCCCTTCTCTTTTCGATATATATGTTGCCATTGGGATCCATATTTAGAAAGCACGATGTCTCATTTCATTGCTTTGCAGATGACGTGCAAATCTATCTGCCCTTAAAAGCAAATGACCAAGCCTCTGTCCAGGTCTTATTAGACTGCCTCAAGGACATTCAATCTTGGATGGAAGTGAACTTTCTCTCCATGAATAAAAATAAAACAGAGATTATTTTATTCGGGAAACAAAATCTCCTAGATGGCTATGACAGCGCCATTGGCACCCTGAAGCCTCACTGTCACCCATCTGCAAGGAACCTTGGTGTTATTTTGGACAGTGACTTCAAGTTTGATAAACAGATAAGCTCAATCGTGAAAACAAGCTTCTTCCAGCTAAGACTAATAGCAAAAGCAAAGGCTTATCTCCCCAGAAATGATCTGGAGAAAGTCATTCACACCTTTGTTACCTCACGGTTAGACTACTGTAACTCTTTGTTTGTTGGTCTCGACCAGTCAGCACTGCGCCGTTTACAGGTAGTCCAGAATGCAGCCGCCCGCCTGCTGACTGGAAAGAAACGGCGCGACCACATCAGTCCTGTCCTTGCATCCTTGCACTGGCTGCCTGTTCACTTTAGGATCCAGTTCAAGGTTTTATTAATTGTTTTTAAGTGTTTTAATGGTCTGGCACCATCTTATTTATCAGAGCTTATACAGCCTCACAGTAGTTCCAGAGCACTAAGGTCAACAAACCAGCTGCTCCTGACAGTACCTCGGTCCAGACTCTCTACTCGGGGGGACAGAGCCTTCTCAGTGGCGGCCCCCAAGCTGTGGAACAGCCTACCTTTCCACGTTAGAGCTGCACAGTCTGTAGAGCATTTTAAAACACTACTAAAAACATATCTGTTTTCCTTGGCGTTCAGTCCCAGCTAGGCGAGAATCCTTGGCTTCCTACTTTTTATTTATTTTACTTTTTATTTGTTTTATTCTAATTTTAGTTTTTTAAACTGAGCTCTTACTATTCATTTATGGTTTTTATTTATTATTATATTGTGTGTGATTATATTGTATTTTAATATCTGTACAGCACTTTGGTTCAACTGAGGTTGTTTTTAAATGTGCTTTATAAATAAACTTGACTTGACTTGACTTGACTTGACAGGTGGTTTTTATAAGGATGGCCAGAGGAGTCCTGCTCCTGAAACTACACTGTATAAGCTTCACTTGTAGCGTGTGTAGAAGCAGGATCATCATAGTAATAATTACATTAAAGGAATAAATAAATAAAAAGAATAAAATGCCTCAATATTATTTAAATGTAAAAAAGATGATCTAAACCACTGATGTGAAGATCAAGTGTTCATCAAAATAATGAATGTCAAACTGTTTGATCATCAAATGCATGAAGTAAATATAAAGTGTCCTCTTTCATGATAACAGATGTTGTAATATTTGTGTCATTACAGACTTTATGACTGTAGACTCTCAGAGACTCACTGTGAAGTTGTGGCCTCAGCTCTGAAGTCCAACCCTCATCTGACAGATCTGGACCTGAGTAGAAACAAACTGTCTGATTCATCAGTGAAGCGTCTGTCTGCTGGACTGGAGAGTCCAAACTGTAGACTGAAGACTCTGAGGTCAGTTCACTGACTGTCTGTTACTATTGTTGATCTTAATGTTTAACATCTGAACCTAATTTATGTTCATACATAACTTACATCATGAACTTAATTTTCTTTTCTTTTTTTTTTATTTAATTTTTAATTTTTTACTGTACAAAGTTTAGTGTGTAGTTATAAAATATTATTCTAAGGAAGTGTAGAAAATGTTCACACCACACACACACACACACACACACACACCACACCACACCACATACACACACACCACACACACACACACACACACACCACACCACACACACACACACACACACACACACACACACACACACACACACACACACACACACACACTCACTGTAACACACACACACACACACACACACACACACACACACACATCTGAATGTTAAAATCTGTTTTTCACTGTTTGTATTTGACAGTTTTGAACCTGCATCCTGTTGGGTTCAGCTGTTTAAAGTTCACATTTTCTAAACTTCTACATTTAAATCTTCAGCTCTGAACAGATTATGAAACATTTCATCATTTCAAACATGAACTTTGTTTCTAAACTGACTTCATTTATTCCTTATTCAGATTATATCAATGCAGTTTGTCAGAGATCAGCTGTGATTATCTGGTCTCAGCTCTTCAGCGCAACTCCTCCCATCTGAGAGAGCTGGATCTGGGCTACAACGACCTGGAGGATTCAGGAGTGGAGCAGCTGTGTGGTTTTGTGGAGAGTCCAGACTGCAAACTGGAGACTCTGGGGTCAGTTCACTGACTGTCTGTTACTATTGTTGATCTTAATGTTTAACATCTGAACCTAATTTATGTTCATACATAACTTACATCATGAGGTTAATTTTCTTTTTTCCATATTTAAGTTTTTACTGTACAAAGTTTAGTGTGTAGTTATAAAGATGAGTGATTGTTAAAGGAAGTGTAGAAAATGTTCACTGTTAGTTGTTAAATGAATGTTTCTAATTGTTGGTAAAGAGTCACATCTGTAAACAGAAGATCCTCTCAACTAATATCTGTGTGAAACTGATCAAGTTTACTTGATGGAGAAATATTTCTTTATTATATTCTTTAATGTGTTTTAATCAATAATGTCTGATCACTGATATTGATCCTTCACACATACACACACACACACACACACAATAATATAACTCCTCCATCCTCCATCAGTCCCAGGTATAATAATATAACTCCTCCATCCTCCATCAGTCCCAGGTATAATAATATAAAGCCTCCATCCTCGATCAGTCCCAGGTATAATAATATAACTCCTCCATCCTCCATCAGTCCCAGGTATAATAATATAACTCCTCCATCAGTCCCAGGTAACAATATAAAGCCTCCATCCTCCATCAGTCCCAGGTATAATAATATAACTCCTCCATCCTCCATCAGTCCCAGGTATAATAATATAAAGCCTCCATCCTCGATCAGTCCCAGGTATAATAATATAACGCCTCCATCCTCCATCAGTCCCAGGTATAATAATATAAAGCCTCCATCCTCCATCAGTCCCAGGTATAATAATATAATGCCTCCATCCTCCATCAGTCCCAGGTAACAATATAAAGCCTCCATCCTGCATCAGTCCCAGGTATAATAATATAAAGCCTCCATCCTCCATCAGTCCCAGGTATAATAATATAACTCCTCCATCAGTCCCAGGTATAATAATGTAACTCCTCCATCCTCCATCAGTCCCAGGTATAATAATATAACTCCTCCATCCTCCATCAGTCCCAGGTATAATAATATAACTCCTTCATTCTCCATCAGTCCCAGGTATAATAATATAAAGCCTCCATCCTCCATCAGTCCCAGGTATAATAATATAACTCCTACGCGTTGTGCCAAATGAAAAAACAAAAAACCTTCACTGGGTTACTGGCACCCAGTAACCCAGTGAACCGAACCGAACAAACTGAACAATACACACGTGGCCGGATCTGTGACAAGGGTACCGAACGGGACGGATTTTTTATTTTTTAAATTAACGGTTCCACCCCTAACACACACACACACACACACACACCCTAACACACACACTGCACTGTAACACACACACAAACACACATTTTCTAAACTTCTACATTTAAATCTTCTTAAGCTCTGAACAGATTATGAAACATTTCATCATTTCAAACATGAACTTTGTTTCTAAACTGACTTCATTTATTCTTTATTCAGATTGGAGGAATGCAGTTTGTCAGAGATCAGCTGTGATTATCTGGCCTCAGCTCTGAAGGACAACCCCTCCCATCTGAGAGAGCTGGATCTGGGCTACAACGACCTGGAGGATTCAGGAGTGAAGCAGCTGTGTGGTTTTGTGGAGAGTCCAGACTGCAAACTGGAGACTCTGGGGTCAGTTCACTGACTGTCTGTTACTATTGTTGATCTTAATGTTTAACATCTGAACCTAATTTATGTTCATACATAACTTACATCATGAGGTTCATTTTCTTTTTTCCATATTTAAGTTTTTACTGTACAAAGTTTAGTGTGTAGTTATAAAGATGATTGTTAAAGGAAGTGTGGAAAATGTTCACTGTTAGTTGTTAAATGAATGTTTGAATGAATGAATTGTTGGTAAAGAGTCACATCTGTAAACAGAAGATCCTCTCAACTAATATCTGTGTGAAACTGATCAAGTTTACTTGATGAAGGAGAAATATTTCTTTATTATATTCTTTAATGTGTTTTAATGAATAATGTCTGATCACTGATATTGATCCTTCACAACACACACACACACACACACACACACACACACACACACACACACACACACACACACACACACACACACACAATAATATAACTCCTCCATCCTCCATCAGTCCCAGGTATAATAATATAAAGCCTCCATCCTCCATCAGTCCCAGGTATAATAATATAACTCTTCCATCCTCCATCAGTCCCAGGTATAATAATATAACTCCTCCATCAGTCCCAGGTATAATAATATAACTCCTCCATCAGTCCCAGGTATAATAATATAACTCCTCCATCCTCCATCAGTCCCAGGTATAATAATATAACTCCTTCATCCTCCATCAGTCCCAGGTATAATAATATAAAGCCTCCATCCTCCATCAGTCCCAGGTATAATAATATAACTCCTCCATCCCCCATCAGTCCCAGGTATAATAATATAACTCCTCCATCCTCCATCAGTCCCAGGTATAATAATATAAAGCCTCCATCCTCCATCAGTCCCAGGTATAATAATATAACTCCTCCATCCTCCATCAGTCCCAGGTATAATAATATAACTCCTCCATCAGTCCCAGGTATAATAATATAACTCCTCCATCCTCCATCAGTCCCAGGTATAATAATATAAAGCCTCCATCCTCCATCAGTCCCAGGTATAATAATATAACTCCTCCATCCTCCATCAGTCCCAGGTATAATAATATAACTCCTCCATCAGTCCCAGGTATAATAATATAACTCCTCCATCAGTCCCAGGTATAATAATATAACTCCTCCATCCTCCATCAGTCCCAGGTATAATAATATAACTCCTCCATCCTCCATCAGTCCCAGGTATAATAATATAAAGCCTCCATCCCCCATCAGTCCCAGGTATAATAATATAACTCCTCCATCCATCATCAGTCCCAGGTATAATAATATAACTCCTCCATCAGTCCCAGGTATAATAATAGAACTCCTCCACAGAGCTGTTGACTCGGACTTGCGACTCGTACTCGAGTCGCACTTAAGTCGCACTACACATTGACTTCAGACTCGACTCGGACTCGACCTCAAAAGACTTCAGACTTGACTCGGACTCGAGGCTGGAGACTCGCAAATTACCATTATTTTCATGTTATCATTTATATTCTCATTATTTATTATCTTCATTATTATTTATTATGTCATTAGTCTTCTCTGTTTGCATTTGGGAAGTGATCTCTGGCTGTGACTGAGGATGACAGTAAACACCAACATCACGCACGCGCCGTGTGTGTACACGCGCATGCAGTTATTTCTTGTTAAGGAAAATATTTGGTTGTTTTTTTTTTCAGGAATGTGAAAGAGGTTTTAAAGAACCAGTTTTTCATGTTTAAGTTAGTAAGTCAAATGAGTACAACTCATAATTTACTTGCACCATTGTGGATGTGTTTTTTCATTTATTGTTAAAATGTAAAATATTGTGTGCTGCGTGCCTGTTATCAAAATACATTGTTGGTGATATATTTATTTTATTGTATTTTACAGCATTGTTAAAAAAACTCTTGTTAAAGAAAAATACAGTTATGAAATTGAAACAATCCTTTGTATTTTTTCCACATCACATTGCTGTAGATTCTAGTGAAACAATTATCAATACTGTCTTATATAGAGGATTTTACAGAGCTTATAGAATTTGAATTTGATTTAGTGTTTGCGAGAGACTTGAAACTTGACTTGGACTTGCAAAAAATGACTTGTGAACACCTCTGCTCCTCCATCAGTCCCAGGTAACAATATAAAGCCTCCATCCTCCATCAGTCCCAGGTATAATAATATAAAGCCTCCATCCTCCATCAGTCCCAAGTATAATAATATAACTCCTCCATCAGTCCCAGGTATAATAATATAAAGCCTCCATCCTCCATCAGTCCCAAGTATAATAATATAACTCCTCCATCAGTCCCAGGTATAATAATAGAACTCCTCCATCAGTCCCAGGTAACAATATAAAGCCTCCATCCTCCATCAGTCCCAGGTATAATAATATAAAGCCTCCATCCTCCATCAGTCCCAGGTAACAATATAAAGCCTCCATCCTCCATCAGTCCCAGGTAACAATATAAAGCCTCCATCCTCCATCAGTCCCAGGTAACAATATAAAGCTTCCATCCTCCATCAGTCCCAGGTATAATAATATAAAGCCTCCATCCTCCATCAGTCCCAGGTAATAATATAAAGCCTCCATCCTCCATCAGTCCCAGGTATAATAATATAAAGCCTCCATCCTCCATCAGTCCCAGGTATAATAATATAACTCCTTCGCGTTGTGCCAAATGAAAAAACAAAAAACCTTCACTGTGTTACTGGCACGTTGCGCGTCATGAACCGAACAAACTGAACAATACACACGTGGCCGGATCTGTGACAAGGGTACCGAACGGGACGGATTTTTTATTTTTTAAATTAACGGTTCCACCCCTAACACACACACACACACACACACCCTAACACACACACCCTAACACACACACACACCCTAACACGCACACACACACACGCTGTAACACACACACACACACACACTGTAACATACACACACACACACACACACTAACACATACAAACTGTAACAAACACACACACACACACACACACACACACTGTAACACACACACATACACACTGTAACACTTACAGACTTTAACACACACACACACTGTAACACACACACTAACACACACTAACACAACACACTAACACACACACACACACACTAACACAACACACACACACACACACTGTAACACACACACACACACACACTGTAACACACACACACACACACAAACACACTGTAACACACACACACACACACACATACACACACTGCACTGTAACACACACACACACATTTTCTAAACTTCTACATTTAAATCTTCTTCAGCTCAGAACAGATTATGAAACATTTCTTCATTTCAAACATGAACTTTGTTTCTAAACTGACTTCATTTATTCTTTATTCAGGTTGACGAGCTGCAGTTTGTCAAAGATCAGCTGTGATTATCTGGCCTCAGCTCTGAAGTGCAACTCCTCCCATCTGAGAGAGCTGAATCTGAGAGGAAACTACCTGTGGGATTCAGGAGTGAAGCCGCTGATTGATCTTCAGCAGAGTCCAGACTGCAGACTGGAGACTCTGAGGTCAGTAGAGAGTTGGAGTCAGTCTGTGCTGGTTTCAGCAGTTTAGTATTAAACACAGTCAGTATCAAAGCAAAGATCCAGTATTTCCTGGTGAAGCTCCAACCCTCTCAGTGCTGCTTTCCTCAGTGAAGCTGTGAGAGGAGAATGGTGACAGGCTTCAGGATTGGACAGAAAGACAGAGAGAGAGAACAGTCAGCCAATCAGATGAGCCAGAAGCTTGTTGTGATCATGTGTTTGAGTTGATGTGAAGAGGACTGTTGTTGTTGTGTTGATGTCTGCAGGAAATAAAGCTGGATTACAGCTGACAGCCTTACAACATGTATAGAGACAGTGATCCTCATCATCAAATCTGATCTCAAAGTGTTTGTTCTCTCATTTCAACACTAAACTATTGATCAGTTCATCTTTGTCAGAGCTCTAAGATCAGTCTGACTGCAGCCTGCAAATCACTGGCTCTGATTTCACACAAGCATCATTACGTTTAGTAACCATGTGGTCTTTATACAGACCAGATCCTCTGCTGAAGTCCAGAGGGGTATTGCACAAAAGTAGAATAAAGAAATCGAGGATAACTGAGCAAGCGCAGCTTGATCTAGTCTGACCGGCGCATCTTGGCTTATTCGGTTGCACGTTTGCTGAGCCAGGATGAAAAGGCGCGGCTATGTCAAGCCAGGTGTAGATAGTTGGGATAAGTGCGTGTTGACGGCATTCTCAAATAGACCCACGGGATCGATCACAGAATCACAGATTGGAAAATGGAAAGGTGTCGCACGTCATTCTTCACGGCCGCTGAACAACAGCTCCTGATGGAGTTTCATGATGAGGTTAAAGAAATTATAAGAAAAAAAGGCAACACAAGCACAAAGCACTGTAACCAAGGAAAGGGAGAAAGCCTGGCAGATAATCGCGGACCGGCTCAATACATAAGTAGTGCAATTAATGTACAATTAATGTGTTAAGCATAGCTCGGTGGGTAGAGCACGCGTCCCATGTGTTGGAGCCACAATCCTCGCTGCAGGGGACCCCGGTTCAAATCCCGCACCAAGCATTCCTATCTTGCATGTCATCCCCCCCCCTCTCTGTCTCCAGTTTTCCTGTCTCTCTCTACTAACCTGTACATCAAAGGCAAAAAGCCCAAAAATATACTTTAAAAAAAAGTAATTTATACAACAGTGCTCCACTAGAACTGTCAAAATTACAATTAAAGGACTAAAGAAGTTACTGTCCAAGCCCACTAATCAACAGTTTTGATTTAAATTAAATTAAACACTTTGATTTAAATGTGGCAAGTAAAAGTGCATGCTACTCAGTAAATATAATTAAGTGCAAACAATTATTATAATTAGGTGTAGGGCAGGGGGAAGGCACATCTGCAGCTGCAGGATGCACTTCTGCAGATGAGGAGACAGTGTTGCTGGACTCCAGGCTTGAGGTATCATGTCATTTTAGTGGAAATGTCTTGCTCATTTAGCCCATAATGGATATGAAGTCAGTGATTTGGTGCTAATAGAAAATAACGTGTAACAGGACCCAGATGCTGCTCAGCCTCAGAAGCAGCCAAGTAACATTGTGAGTATCGGCTAGTAAATAGTACAAAGTAAATCTACTGTACATTATACACAATAATGACACCACATGAATGACTATAAAATGACTGTTGCAATTAAACAGTCAACAGACTTTAATGAAACGACAATATAATTTATCTGTAGTATTTTAATGCAGGATAATTAAAATGATGCAACATATTTAGAAAGACCATGGAAATGCTGTAAAACCCATTAATTTGTCACATGATTGACAGTAGAACTGCCAGATGAATCCCTGGGAATAATCTTAGCCTGGTTGTTAGCCTGGTCTGGAGCAGGCTAGCTGCAGAGAATAAATCACCATAGTAACTGGGCCGGGATAAATTTAACCTGCTTTCATGCAACCGACTTGAGGCTAAATTCAGCCAGGATAACTAACATATCCCGGCTTAATCCCTTATCCTGGTTTCGTGCAATACCCCTCTGGAATCACAGCAGCTGTTTAGCTGAGAGCTCTGACTGATTGTCATGTGATGATTTAACAGCAGGAAACATCTTCAAATCCCACAGAGACTCTGTAGCTTTAAACTTTGATAAGAGTTGACATGTATCAGCAGTAAATCCATCAGTAAACTGATGAGTGAATGTCTCTGTTTCTGCAGTAATGATGTGTTCATGACTCTCAGCACTTTATTTCCTCTGTGTACTTGAGTGAAATCTGCAGAGGAAACACACTTGATAGTAAAAGTGTGTGCAGGTGTGTGAGCTTGGAGCTCAGTGTGTTCACTCCAACACGTTAACATGAGAACTGAAAGGAAGCAAGCTACGCTGCACAGCTGTTCCACTTCTGGTCTGAACAGGACTGAAGTCCCTGCTGCTCTTTATACTGGATGTGCTGCATCACTGACTGACAGCTGATCAAGTAAGTCTCACTAAACACTCATTTATCTCCTCTGTTCTTTCTTCTTCTCTCATCAGCTGGGGGATGTTTTGATCTCTGTCAGAGTGAGAGTGAACATCCAGGAGTGTTGAGAGAGGATCAGCTGGATCCTGATGATCCATCTGGAGTCTGGATCTGGATTTTGTCGTCTTCACTTAAGTCTCTTAACTGACTCCAAACTGAACAGTTATCTCTGGATTTAGCTGAAGTCAGCACTTTACAGATTTGTTCTACACAAGCTGTTTGATGCAGAAAAGATAAAAACAGGTGTTATAAGTCAGACTGTGAGCCTGGGCTCATATTTATCAAGTGTCTCAGAATCACACTGAGAGTTAACGAGGACTAAAACTAATGAATGAAGCAGAAGAGAATTGACTGTGACTTTCAGCAGGAGAAGGATTACTGCTCGGAGAGAGTGAGACGTGGCTGTTTTACCACAGTCAGAGCAGCAGAGTAGAAATAATGATGACGTGTTGTAGTTTTCTCAGTCTCAACTGGAAATATGAAACAGTGGTCATTTGGTATATTATGTGTATAGACAGGTAACCAGGCAGGTAACTTACCAAGGTTATGGAACTAAACTATGAAGCCAACATTCATTATAAGTAAGTAAGTAAGTGTTTAATTGTCTCTCTCACGAGAGAAATTTGTCTTGGGTACACAAGAAGCATCGGCGATACATACAACAAAGAGTTTTACATAGACATACATAAGACATGAGACACAAAAACCATTATAAAACAAACATAGTCTCAGCGCTACAGTGCATACATGCAACCCCCCCCCCCCCCTCCCCCCACACACACACACACACACGCAGCTCATTATAAGATGATATTTACAAAGTGTAAAGAAAGCCTGAGAGATAAATGCAGATAACAGCAGTGTGAGTTAGTCATATCAGTGATATCTGACACATTTACAGTGTTTTTAGCATCAGATTCCCTCTTAGTGTTTCCTGTTGAGCTGTGGTGGAAGTATAGTAACAAAAAGAGGAACTTTACTTTAATCTTTTATTTTGAGAAATGTTCTATTCTGATGCGTTCTTGAATTGGTTGTGAGATTTATTTTGTGTATATAAGATGTGATGAATCTGATGGTGTTTCCTGTCTGAAATGACGGCAGCGCTACTCTGACGCCATCTAGTGGCGATTGTTAAAAAAGCACCAGAGTTTCATCTCATGTGCTTCTCTACTCTCTGGGACTCCTGAGCCGTCGCGAGGCTGCAGGATAACTCCTGAGCTGCTGTAGACTTTCACACAGACGGAGGTTTGGAAGGAATCACCTGCAGAAACTTTGTTATTTGTCTTTTTCTACTTTTATGTCGTAAAGCAGGCATGTCCAAACTATTTCATAAATGGCCATAATGTTCCTGCAGGTTTTAATTCCAACCAATCAAGAGCACACGATCCGACCAATCAACTGTCTGAAGACTGAGATCAGTTAATTAAACTGTTTCTACTCTGACTTCATTGGATGTTTTGTATCACTCAGCATTAAGGTTTATAACCAATGATCCAATGATGCCTTCACTGGCAGTCGGGAGAGATCAGCATTGGTTTGTATTCACATGTAAAGCTTTGTTACTGTTACTGCCTCCATATATTTCATCTGTTAACCCTGAAGAAACATGATATTGGTATTCACTCACAGAATTGGTTGTTGCTCTGCTCCGTTAGTCTTTCTCTTATAATGAACTGTACACATGGAACAACCACCAAAAGGCCTTAACATTAGATTATTACCATCAATACAGCTGTTCAAAAGCCTAATCTCAGACCTTGTTTTATTTGTTTCTAACGGATTTTATCTATATTAATTTATTGTTTTAGTTTAATTTTTAATTTCTTTTGTTTTCTTTTGTGTTTTGTTGTGTTGCTCAATGGTCTTTAGTGTTAAAATAAAGGTTAATAAAATGAGTGAACCTGCAGCCTCATGATGGATCTTTGTTTATTTCTGTTATAAAGTTTCCAACACGCAGCGACTCACCTTTGTTTATCTTGATGCTTGTTTAGCTGCAGCTTCTTATTGCAAACAAATAAAAACTCAAACACATATTTACTCATTAAATGAAATAAAGGTGTAAAACTCTAATGGAAGGCTCTTGTCTCTTTTATTAGTTTGTTTGTTGCAGCTGATTCTCATCACTGTAATGAAGAGTTTGCTTCAACTTTCAAGCTTTAATTAACTCCCACTGCTGCAGAACAGCTGTGAGTTTTAACTCGACTTCATCTCTTTTATAAATGACACTTTCAGTATTCTTTAATTTCTGATATTTAAACATTTCATTTTCACCCCTACTTACCTTTGTACCATTGAGGGGTTTTCACTTGACTTCAACTGCTGACATTATAATAAAAAGTAGAAAAATGAGTGTTATGAAACCTTTTCTAGTGGTGGATACTTCAGTACAAGTAATATTAAATCCCACCTAAGAATTAGCAGATAAATGTGCTTAAAGTGAAATTTCATATTTTATAACTTTTCTTACATGAAGAAGAAACAAGAAAAAGTTTTATTTGGATTTAAAGGAACAATTCAGATAATTCAAGAAGCAGTTTTAAAACAGAATTAATCTTCTCACATATGAATTACATTTTATTTTACATTTAAAGTCTTTTATTTAATTCAACTTCAAAAATACATAAAAACAGATTCAGTTCAATAACAAACAGTTTTCATGTCGTCTGTTTCCTAAAATGTTGAACTAGTCCTTTAAGCTGTGACTCAGGTTAAAGACATTAAAGGCCCATCAATCAGTTTAAAAGTGACTTTTTTTATTAACACCAACAAACACAAAAACTTTATTTTTCATTCTTTCATCTTTGGGAACAAAACTTGTTGAATTGCACTTAAATATTTAAAATGAACTCTTCACCTCAAAACAATCAAATCAGATCTTGTTGACATTTTAAATGTGTACATAGACACTAAACATCAGTGTGTTACTGTGAGCCAGTGTGACACACGACAAGCTTCACAAACTGTCACTGATTTATTGTTTCTGCTACAAACGACATTCAGACCATGAACAAGTTCTTACTGTCAGTTTAAACAGAGCAGATTATAACAGGCTTTAGTTTGGCTCAATAATAAGAAATAACAGTAAAAGTGACTCAGAACAACATGAACAGTGTCGCTGCTGCTTCATCAGGAAGTAGAAACAGTAGAAATCATTTCATCATGTGAGCTTCAACTGTATTTGATTGAATTTAAATCCAGAATGAAATGTACTCCTTGATGAATCACTACCTCCATCATCTCACTTTACTCAGTTTATCTCAGATTATTGTCCAAACTTCAGTCTCAAACTAAATCTCACAATGTGGTGTGAAAAACTAAATGAGGAGAATATCACTTTGTCCCTGAAGTCTCTGGACTCACTAATGTCTGAGTGACATCATGTCTGTCACCTTTAACCCTCACACAGGTCTGAGCTACTGACTGTCTTCATCACGGTCTTCATCACTGTCTTCATCACGGTCTTCATCACGGTCTTCATCACTGTCTTCATCACTGTCTTCCTCACTGTCTTCCTCATGGTCTTCATCACTGTCTTCATCACTGTCTTCCTCACGGTCTTCATCACTGTCTTCATCACGGTCTTCATCACGGTCGTCATCACTGTCTTCATCACTGTCTTCATCACGGTCGTCATCACTGTCTTCCTCACGGTCTTCATCACGTTCTTCATCACTGTCTTCCTCACGGTCTTCATCACGGTCTCCTCTCCTCCTTTCCTTACTTCTTCCTCTCCTACTTCCCTTCCTTCTCTTTCTTTCCTTCCTTCCCCTTTCCTTTTTTCCTTTCTCCCTCCCTTCCTTCCTCCCTCATTCCTTCCTTCCTTCCTTCCTTCCTTCCTTCCTTCCTTCCTTCCTTCCTCTCCTTTCCTTTCCTCCCTCCATCCCTCCCTCCCTCCCTTCCTTGACACAAGAACAACAGGAGGGTTGAACAATAACCAGGTGTCAGAGCATCTTTGTCCGTTTGAAGCCTTCCTACATATGGACTTAATCACACATGAACAGTTACTTCCTTCCTTTCTTCCTCCCTATCTCCTTCCCTTCCTTCCTCCCTCCCTTCCTTCCTTGACGCAAGGATGGACTTAATCACACATGAACAGTTACTGTGTTTTAATGTTCAGCTGACATTAAATGTTTGTAGTTTGTGACTCTGGACTGATGTGACTGAAATAAACTGCTTCTCATTCCATCATAGACTCATGTGTATGTTTCCTGTTATCTGTATGATTGCTGGTTTTTGAATAACTTGGAATAAAAAGCTCTTCTCACATGTCTGCTGCTCCTGTGATGTCTGATAGAGATGAATGTGTAACATGTCCTAATATACACAGAGCTGTTCCTCCTTAATAGGACGACTGAGTTTCATGCAGCTGGTGGATATTTTCTGATCCAGAACACCTCCACACATCCTGACTGGGCCTGCTTTGTTTCTGTGCTGTATGAAACCAGTCCTGACTGTACATTGATCCTTTGTCAGACCCTGTATTTTATGTTGTGTTGTACATTTCCTGTTTTATTTTGAAAGTCTAGTCTTCCCCTGTGCTGTCAAATTTACTTCCCCTCTTTGTTCTTTTTCCCGCCTTAGTTGATTACCTATTTGTTTCACCTGTGTCTTGCCTCCCTGTGTGTGTGTGTATGTATATAACCCCGGCCCCCACCATGTCTTCCTTGCCAGATTGTCTTTGTTACCCTGTGTACTTGCTTTCTCGCGTTATATGCGTTATAATATCTATGTATTGCAGACATGTATGTGTATCAGCACTTAAATCACTGATTGTATTTTCTGCTTTTATTTGTAACATTTGTGCTTCCAACTCTTTGCTTGTCCAGAGATGACACGTGAAAATGAAAATGAGCCTTTCTGGCTAACTGGCTTATTTTCTCTGACATAAATGTTACTAATATTCACTGTCCCTGTCAGCAGGTGATTCATATCTAATATCAGACAGTGGGTTACAGTTTGACAGGATAATATCAGAAATGTTTTCTTTTAGCGTCTTTCACAGTTTTCTGATAATGACGTCAGCAGTCCCTTAACATTTGAAAAGACACCTGCAATTTGTCCTTGTCAGATTGACCATAAGCGGCTGGATGATGCAGCAAAGATGCAGACACAGGCGATAGCAGGTTTCACCAACGAGTGGGTGTTTATTCATCAAATAAGACAAAAACCACATACAGCGGCACAGCACAGCAGCATACATGACTGAGAGACCCGACCAGCAACAAGGGCAGATGGTAACTGGCGCCTTTTATCCCCTGTCACCAGTCCAGTCTAATTGGAGGCATCCACTCACGGGTTTCTTTAAGCAATATGATTTCCCAGCTAACCCCACAAACAATATTATTACAATGCATTGATTCCTACTGCTGTATTGCTGTTCGCTATTTACACCCCCCCCCCCCCCCCCCCCAGAATAAACAAACCCACTACAATAAATATACATATATATATATATATATATATATATATACACACACCAACTACCAAACCCCCCTCTTCCTATCCCCACTTAGTCTCTCCCGGAACCTTTAAATCTGTGTTCGTACGCCTGGGGACTCTTTTGACTGAACACTCTGGAGGAGACATAGGACAAAGGACAGGTAAGAATATACAAACAACTTAAAACACAGGCTGCAACTCTAACACACTAAAACACTCATTGAAATATTCTGCACATTTATGTCCTCGTTTCCACTGTTTATCAATTATACACTGGAGGTGTGCACACAATCTTATCTAATCTAACTCCCTCTCTCCCTCAGATGAAGCAGATTATCCACACCTCCACCTGGCAGAAGACACAATCACATTTCAATAAAAGTTCAATGTACAAATATGCAATGTGCAAACTGCGAATAAAGTGCAAATATTACAATGAAAGTGCCATGTGCTATTATTAAAGTGCCTCATTAAGTTGTATGTTTAAAAAAGTGCTATTAAAACCCAGACCCAGTTGTGCCATATTCCCATAGTTTCCTGTAATGAAGGGCTCTTCGTTACAGTCCTTCTTCCACTTATAACTTTTAGCTCTGTTTATATTATAATTGGCTTTAAGAAGCAATAAAAGAGTCTATATTACATATTATGCTGCAACTAGGAAAGTGATCGTGTTAATGATAATAAAGTGTTTATGGATATTTATTGCGACTAATAAAATGTTTTAATAAATAAATGTGAGATTTTGATGCGTATGTGCAGGAGGTCAAATATTATTTTTAATTACGTAGTTCGACTTCACGACCGAAAAGATGAAGAGGAGAAACATAAGCAACATGTAAAACCTCAGTTTGTGACGCTGCTGAAGTCACGTAGACTAACCTGCAGTGAACATTTTCACTTGGTGAATCTGTGGTGCAGTAAGAAAAAGTTCATCTGGTGAGTAAATTGAACTAACTGCTTTAAAATAACACCAAATAAACTAAACACGAACCTGCTTCACCTGAAAACTTTCCGTCAGTGATGCGGGTCGATCAGAGAATCGATCATTTAACTTCATAAAGCTTCAGTATAACGACTGAAAATCGATCATTGATCAGGATCGCTGCAGTCTGTTAAAGTCACATTTAGGCTCAGACTTGTTATTCTCATATTAAACTTTGTACAGATAGAAATGATCTGGTCTCTGACTTTAAATATTATTTCTGCTGTTTGAAACTGAACAGTCCGCAATAATAAAATGATGAGTGTGTATTTATATATAAAGACAGAAGTCTTGATTATTGCAGAAGATGTTTAATCAGATATATTTATCTAAATCTTCTGTGTGAGTCTGATGTTTGAATTGTTTTATATCAGATTTCAGAGAAGTTGCCAACAATAACCAGGAAGAGCTGTGGATCTCTCTGTCTGCTGAGGTTTAATTCAACTACTGAGATTATTTTCATCTTTATTTGATTTATCCTAAACATGGTTAGTTTTGCATCTGAGAGAAAACAGTAATCAGTAGTGGTTGTAGCTTGTATGGCGCAGTGGGCAAACCCCCCTTCAGCGCCCCCTGTGTGTGTGTGTGTGTGTATAGTAGTCTGCTCCTCCCTTCTTCACACACATCAGAACCATAGTCTGATGGTTTTGGGGACATTAACCACTTACCAAAAATCAGACTTTTCCCAAAAATAGCCTATGACACACACACACACACGACTTCCAGTAAATGACAAAGAGGAACAAGCAGACAGGAAGTGAAGTTGAAAGTTTTCAGTCAGACGCCATTTCACAGACATCAGAACAGAAGCAGGAAAACAGTGTGAGGCAGGTGAGTGTTAATATCAGGACTGTAAATAATGATTACTGTCATTATTGATCAATCTGATGATTATTGATCACATTCATTGTTTAGTTGATTAAATGTGAAATGACAGAGTTTGAGGTGTTAAACGTTGTTTTCCTGGTTTGTGCGTCCTCACAGCGATGTCACGTGACTCACTGCTGAGCTCTAAATAGAGAGAAGTCACAGTTAAGAAGCACACACATGTTTATCTGAAGTCTGTTTGTTGGATTTAAACCAGAGTCAAAGTTTCTCTTTGTGATGACTAGAAAACACACATGGTTGTAGTTAAAGTCATGTCAACTAATAAGAAGCTACTAAGTTGAGAGGCAGGACTGGGTTTATTATACTGTGTATGTGTGTGTGTCTCCAGTGTTACTGGTTTACCTCTCAGACTCCAGAAGATGAAGAAAGAGGAGGAAGAGGAGGACGGAGCAGAGTCTGTAATATCCAGCTGTCTGTCTATGAAGAGTGATCAGTCTAAAGGTTATCCTCCACACTTCAGTAATGAACCTGGACCCTCAGACACAAAGTAAGAGACTGTTTCTACTGTAAACTGACCTGAAGATGATTCAGTTTAATATCATTTGATAATCTACATTACAACAATATGTATTTTATAAAACTGAGTTATTCAGTCACTGATCCTTTTGGTCTTTGAGCATTGACTGCATTATTTCTTTATTTATATCTTTCATTTAGTAGAAAGATGCTTGATTGCTGTTCAGAAATGTTTATTAGTTGCTTGAACCAATATTTAATACAGGTTAAGTAGCAGAGGACAGATTGTGTTGTTTGCTTTGTAGACAGGAACAAGTTAATGTGACAGTCCAGCATCAGGCAGCAGTGCCTTTAGTTTAACCTCCTGAGAGCTTTTGGGTTTATTTTACTGTGTAACACAATTCATTCACCAGTGTATAAAACCATGCTTCCTTACATCTACATCTTCCCTTTGCATGAAGGATAATAAAGCCCCAATGTCCTCAAACGAGTCCTAAACCAGTAGCAGCATTGTAGCTAAAATTAGTCAAATTTGTGTAGAGTATTAAACTCCAAACGTTATTAAGCATAAATAAACAAGTTTCAACCACAAAATTTGATACGGTTTTGTACCTGGTCCACTTTTGTCTGGGGATCAACTGTTTTTACACTGTAATGGGCTTTTGTTACCACTAGGTGGCTCAAAAAAGTGCGTACGAACGAGGTCAACAGGTCAAAGTTAAGCAGAATGAAGTATAAGGTCTAGCAAACCTCAGAATGTAATGTCCCCATATGAGGACGCAGGGTCGTAGGAGGTTAACTGTCACTAAATAAACTGTTATATAAAATCATTAGTTGTCATTTGACATTTTAACACCTCAAATATCAGACAAACATTTCGATGTTAAAACCTCTTGAGTGAAATTGATCCAGTTTGCAGCTGAAGATAAAATGTTTAGAACATGCAGAAGGAGATATGAACACAACTATTAATTATCTTTATTAAATAATGTTTCATGTTACATCTGAACTTTAAAAGAACTAATTATATGTGTACATTTGATATTATATATATGTAGTTTTAATGGTTGATAGAAATGTGTATATTGTGTAAATACAGTCAGATGTGTAGCTCTCTATAGAAATGTACTACTGTGTTTTCTACAGCAGGAAAGCTTTCAGTGAGCTTTATTTCTGACAGCACGTCTTGTTTTTTAGTTGAATAGAGATTTATTTGAAGGTGGTTATGATGCGTATGAAAACATGTTAGTGTTTGAAGTGAGGTCAACGTGTAAAATGAGTTATATAGATTTATTCATCTAACACACACACACACACACACACACACACACACACACACACACACACACACACACACACACACACACACACACACACACACTTATACTTCATTCTGCTTAACTTTGACCTGTTGACCTCGTTCATACGCACTTTTTTGAGCCACCTAGTGGTAACAAAAGCCCATTACAGTGTAAAAACAGTTGATCCCCAGACAAAAGTGGACCAGGTACAAAACCAAATCAAATTTTATGGTTGAAACTTATTTATTTATATTTATGACTGGGTTTATTATACTGTGTATGTGTGTGTGTCTCCAGTGTTACTGGTTTACCTCTGAGACTTCAGAAGATGAAGAAAGAGGAGGAAGAGGAGGACGGAGCAGAGTCTGTAATATCCAGCTGTCTGTCTATGAAGAGTGATTGGTCTAATAATCGTCCAATAAACTTCAGTAATGAACCTGGACCCTCAGACACAAAGTAAGAGACTGTTTCTACTGTAAACTGACCTGAAGATGAATCAGTTTAATATCATTTGATAACCTACATTACAACAATATTTATTTTATAAAACTGAGTTCTTTATAATTCAGTCACTGATTCTTTTGGTCTTTGAGCATTGACTGTATTATTTCTTCATTTATATCTTTCATTTAGTGAAAGATGCTTGATTGCTGTTCTGAAATGTTTATTAGTTGCTTGAACCAATATTTAATACAGGTTAAGAAGCAGAGGACAGATTGTGTTGTTGGCTTTGTAGACAGGAACAAGTTAAGAAACACTAATGAAAAGATGCATTATGAAGATATTTAGCAGAGCTCTCTGTTCAGCAGCACAACACAAAAGAGCAGCAGTCTGTTATTTTTCACTAGTGGACTTTTCTGTTTGGCTCAGTTTCCTCCTGCTTATTGTTCCTGACTTTTAATGGCTCAGAGTAACTTAAAGGAGCCTGTGGAGTTTTCTTGTTAACAGACTAAAGTCATGTTCACATTGACTTACTTACCAAAACACATTGTGTGTCTCCTTGTGGTCTAACTAATCTGTTGAATCCACTTCCCTCCTCATCAAACATCTATTTTAAATCCTGCATTGTTTACATGTTTACTAGTTTACAGTCTTCTTCTTCTTCTCTGCCTTTGCTGGCACATTGTTGTCTAATTACTGATGAACTCCTGTGATTGTGGGAAATATTATTTAATTTTCAAATTGAATGTGTTAAATCTCAGAGCCTCGTACTGGGACCAGTCTGCTTCATCAGGAGACTCCTCCTGTCCCCAGTGTGCAGAAAGATCCAGAACCAGAGCTGGACTGCAGACAGACAGTCAGACCAGCACTGTACAAAGTAAGACTGAAGATCTGTCTGCTGATGTCATCATCTCTGAAAACAGGAATCTACCTCCTCTATCCTACTGAACATTAACAGTCACACTGATTTCTTTTTCATTCTACCTTTTTTCTTCTCTTTCAGCAGAAAGTGGTCTGCAGGAGGTTTTAGATGAACATCAGATCAGTCTGACCAGCACATGTGAATGTGTGACTCAAGGAACTGATGAAGCAGGAACTAAAACCTTCCTCATCAGCATCTTCACTGAGGTCCACATCACAGAGGGACAGAGTGAAGAGGTTAATACCCAACATGAGGTGAGGCAGCTTGAAACAGCTTCCAAGATGAAGACCCTCCATGACGCTCCAATCAAGTGTCAGGACATCTTTAAAGTCTTACCTGACCAACAGAAACACATCAGAGTGGTTCTGATGAACGGCGTCGCTGGCGTTGGAAAAACCTTCTCAGTGCTGAAGTTCACTCTGGACTGGGCACAGCGCTCCAACAACCAAGATATCAGTCTGCTGATTCTGTTTTCGTTCAGGTCGATGAACTTGATCAAAGATGAGCAGTACAGTCTGCTCATGCTGATCCATGTTTTCTATCCAACATTACAGAAGCTCACAGCAGAGAAGCTCGCTGGCTGTAAAGTTCTGTTCATCTTTGACGGCCTGGATGAAAGCAGACTTTCACTGGATTTCAACAACAGTGAGGTCGTGTCTGATGTCACACAGAAGTCATCAGTCAGCGTGCTGTTGACAAACCTCATCAAGGGGAAGCTGCTTCCCTCGGCTCTCGTCTGGATAACTTCCCGACCTGCAGCAGCCAATCAGATCCCTCGTTCATGTGTTGACAGGGTAACAGAAGTACGAGGCTTCACTGACCCCCAGAAGGAGGAGTACTTCAGGAGGAGATTCAGTGATGAAGAGCAGTCCAGCACAATCATCTCACACATCAAGACATCCAGGAGCCTCCACATCATGTGTCACATCCCAGTCTTCTGCTGGATCACTGCTACAGTTCTGGACCACATGTTGACTACAGACCAGAGAGGAGAGCTGCCCAAGACCCTGACTGACATGTACTCACACTTCCTGCTGGTTCAGACAAAGAGGAAGAAGAACAAGTATGATGAGGGACATGAGACGAGTCCACAGGAGCTGACGGAGGCTGACAGGAACCTTCTTCTGAAGCTGGGGAGGCTGGCGTTTGAACAACTGGAGAAAGGAAACATCATGTTCTACCAAGAAGACCTGGAGCAGTGTGGTCTTGATGTCACAGAGGCCTCGGTGTTATCAGGAGTTTGTACAGAGATCCTCAAAACAGAGAGTGTGATCTTCCAGAAAACAGTCTACAGCTTTGTTCATCTGACCGTTCAGGAGTTTCTGGCTGCAGTCTACATGTACCACTGTTACACGACCAGCAACACAAAGGTACTGAAGGACTTCCTGGGAGAAGACTACAGTTACTCATCTGTGGATGTCTTCTTGAAGAGAGCCATGGAGAAATCTCTCCAAAGTAAAAATGGCCACCTGGACCTGTTTGTTCGCTTCCTTCATGGCCTCTCTCTGGGGTCCAACCAGAGTCTCTTAGGAGGCCTGCTGGGTCGGAAACCCTACAGTCCTAAAACCATCCAGAGAGTCATCAACAACCTGAAGAAGATGAACGGTCTGGATAAAGACAAATATGATGACATTTCAGATGATGACTATTTTGATGATGACTATGGTTATGACCATGATGAAGAGGATAACCGTATCTCTCCTGACAGAAGCATCAACATCTTCCACTGTCTGATGGAGATGAACGACTGCTCAGTACATCAGGAGATCCAAGAGTTCCTGAAGTCAGAGAACAGACCAGAGAAGGAACTCTCTGAGATCCACTGCTCAGCTCTGGCCTACATGCTGCAGATGTCAGAGGAGGTTCTGGATGAGTTTGACCTGCAGAAGTACAACACATCACAGGAGGGACGACGGAGACTGATCCCAGCTGTGAGGAACTGCAGAAAGGCTCGGTATGTCCAGATGTGATTAACATTATAAATCAGTGTAGATTAGTAGTTAAGTTCTTTAATATAAATAATATAAATGTGTTATTATAGTTAAAATTGTGCTCTACTTGTTTATATCTGAAATAACATGTCAGTTATATTTAGTCTCAGATGTTGTTGAGCTGTTTAAATGTTGAGTTTAAATAATGTTGATGTTTATAGCTGTTAAGTTAATGAACAGTTATTCTATTTATTTCTAGTCATTATTGGATTTGACAGTGTTTTCTTCTCTCTCTCTTCCTTTGTGTGTTGGAGGATTCATTCAAACCTGGTGAAACACATGAAGGACTTTAGAGGTTGTGGTTGAGGTTTTATTACAGCAGCATTTTTTTTTTTAAAGTATATTTTTCTGGCTTTTTTGCCTTTTAATGTACAGGACAGTGGAGATAGACAGGAAACAGGAGGTAGAGAGGGGAAATGACACGCAGGATATGCAACGAGGACTATAGCCTCAACACATGGGGCGGGTGCTCTACCCGCTGAGCTATGCTCAACCCTAGAGCAGCATTTTATCACAACATATATCAGTATTTTACAGTTATCAGTGAAAGCAGTAAAGTTATTATTACATGATATATAATCAGACATACAGGTAATACCTGATTTTACTCAGCAGGCTTTAAAATAAGATCTGAACCATTTTGATCTGTTTCTGGATTCAACGGATGTGCAGGTTGGCATCCTGCGTGTTAGTCATCAGTGTATTAATATGTATGAATGAGATGTAGAGAAAACACTTCGATTGGTCAGCGACTAGAAAAGCCTTATATATAAGTACAATCCATTTCATGTATTTATTCTATTTTTAACAACCTGTAAACAGTATTCATGCCTTTACAGCACTTTGTAAACTTGTGTTTGAAACGTGTAGATGAAGGATTATAATAATAATAATAATAATGAATTATTAAATGTTATTTAAATAGAGTATGTTGCTGTGACAGTGGTTTAGTATCACAAGTAGAGAATAGTCATCAAACCATCAAACTGATTCAGTAATGTCAGTTACACAACATCATGTAAAGTTAGCTAACGTTAAGCAACATTAGCCTCCGTAAACTTGTGTTTCACTAGCAAAGACCACATCCACAACATGATGCGCTTAAATTATTTATTAAGAAAAACAATTAATGAGCATAGTTCCTCTGTTACTGAGTGTGTCTTGGGGAGGCTAGTAGGAAGTCAACCGTAGCAAGAGGAAGAAAAGGGAAGAGAAAATTGGGGTGGGGGTTGTAGAATATGAGAGCAGAAGGGGAGGAGAAATCTAGGTGGTATTTATAGGAATGGCTGGAGGCGGGGAAGTTTTGGTGTAGTCCTGCTCCTGAAACTACACTTAATAAGCTTCCTTTTACTAGCAAGGACCACACCCACAACATGATGTGCTTAAATGATTTATCAAGGAAAGTGATTGCTGAGTGCGTTTTAGAGGCTCATAGGAAGTCCACCGTAGCACCCGGGCAGCAAGAACCCTAAAAACCACTTATGTGGATCCTAAGGATGGTGCAACGATATGTGGCGAAAGTGCTGATATAAAATGATTAAAATGATTTAGTTTGGTCCTTTAAAAGTGCATAATATTATATATTTCTTTATTTCAAAATTGTAACCCTGACAAATAATCCCCATTTTTACTCAATGTAACTGTAATCAGATCACGTCTGTTACTCCCGTAGCCCGGTAAAGAGACACCACCAAAGTGTCTTTAGCTCAATACTATTAGAACTTGCAACCCTGCACATGTAACAGCAGACAATATTTAAGTGACATTAGAAGATTTTATTTAATTATGGGAACGACAAGTTGGAGGTGGATGGACGATGATGCAAGAGTGGCATTCTGGTGTTGGTGGTTTATTTATTTGGTGTAGAGTGAAGAACTTGAGGCCTCCAGACAGTTCTACCTGGCTCCCGTGAGGGGTGCTGTGGCTATTGGGGTTATGTGACATCATGCTAGCTGATTTCCGCGGTGATTGGCTTTGGTGAAAAAAACGGAGGTACAGGAGACTCGATACTTACCTGGATTGTGGAAGTAGCTGAGAAGGGGCAAATTGAAGCCGCTGGTCCTGCCACTGCTCCTGCCCCCGTCGTTATGACTGTTGCATCCCTGGTTCTCGGCCCTCGCTGAATGAGGAGAAGGAGCCTGACATCTACCGAGAGTGTCACGTTAGGGGAGCGTGAATTGACATGACCATGAGGACAATGTACCACTGAGCACCTTTCGGACACCTGGCTGAAATCTGACTGTTGTGTGGCGAGGGGGAAACCGGTTTCACACAAATCCTCATCCAAAAAAGGGTGGTTGTGATTATATGGTTCAATTACTACAAACCACCTGTAAAAAAGGCTGTGCTCCCACGCACCATTCTCTGGAGTCTCTGATTTCCGACGCTGCCCTGTGCGCTCAAATGCATCACTCACACTGCTTGCTTGCACCTGTAGAGTGAGACAGACGACGGCAGGACCTCACTGTTTCTCACCATGGCAACGTCAGACGGACTTTTTTGTTGTGTGCGTCCATGAATAGGTTTAAGTTTGTTATGTTGTGTGAAAGCTTATTTGTCGCCATGAGTGCAATAAAAGGAGTTAATTAGTGTTTCTTCCATCCAAAATATTTCATTGTTAAGAGCTAGCTGCTGGATTGTGCTAATTGATGATAGTTAATGAGTTATGCTAGTTGAGTCTATTTTATGTTTTAATATGAATGTACACTGTAAACCTGTTGACTATAGAGCATTTATTCAGTGTTGCTTGTTTTAGCTTTCAGTTCTGATGTTATTGTAATTATTACATCTATATTGCTGTTCTGTTGTTGTAGAACCACACACACACACACACACACACACACACACACACACACACACACACACACACACACGTATTCAAATGACTAGATAAACAGTCAAATCTCTACATCTGCATCTTTTCTCTCCATCTTCACCTGCATAATTGAAGTTAGTGTCCTGACCCGACACCCTGAAGTGTTTGCTGCTAGAGATTTTTCACATTCTTCCACACAACACCTTTTCAGGTTATTTCATACGAGGTTGAGCAGTACTTAATAAACTCAAGCTCAAGAGTTGTAAACAATAGATATTTATCGTGCAAGGATGTGAGACAAGATGAAACTATTGGAAACCAAAGGACTCACTGTCATGCTTGGAGTCTTCCTTGTTTTCCACCTCTATGCAGCCCTCATCACCTCCGCCAGCCGAGTTCAGAGGTCTCTAATGCGCTGATGCCTCGGTAGGTTGACCTGTTCTCACTGCTCACTGAGGCCTTCTGAGCCAGCTCAATGCCTCCAGGTGACTCTGGAACAAAGAAGAGACAGCCGACAATCTGCAAATCAGAAATCACAACAGCATTCGAGAGACTCAAACCTACCTTTTCCAGACAGACAGACGTTCCTGTCATTTCTAGATAGATAACTATAAATAAAGAGACGGCAACCAAACATATACATGCAGTTAAATAAAATACACACTATACATTTTACTAAAGACAGCATGAAACGCAGCACTCAGCTTGACAAGTTGACTTGTGGAATCGAGCGTTTGTCTGAGTTTTATGTATTAAGTATGATTGACCTGTCCTGTTGCTGGATGCTTGACTGAGACTGCCCACAGGTGAAGTGCAGAATAGAGAGCGGGAGGGGAGGAGAAGTCTAGGTGGTTTTTATAAGGATGGCCAGAGGCGTCCTGCTCCTGCACTGTATAAGCTTCACTTGTAGCGTGTGTAGAAGCAGGATCATAATAGTAATAATTACATTAAAGGAATAAATAAATAAAAAGAATAAAATGCCTCAGTATTATTTTAAATATTAAAAAGATGATCTGAACCACTGATGTGAAGATTAAATGTTCATTAAAATAGTGAATGTCAAACTGTTTGATCATCAAATGCATGAAGTAAATATGAAGTGTCCTCTTTCATGATAACATATGTTGTAATATTTGTGTCATCACAGACTTTCTGACTGTGGACTCTCAGAGACTCACTGTGAAGTGGTGGCCTCAGCTCTGAAGTCCAATCCTCATCTGACACATCTGGACCTGAGTAACAACATCCTGTCTGATTCATCAGTGAAGCGTCTGTCTGCTGGACTGGAGAGTCCAAACTGTAGACTGGAGACTCTGATGTGAGTTCACTGACCGTCTGTTACTATTGTTGATCTTAATGTTTAACATCTGAACCTAATTTATGTTCATACATAACTTACATCATGAGGTTAATTTTCTTTTTTCCATATTTAAGTTTTTACTGTACAAAGTTTAGTGTGTAGTTATAAAGATGAGTGATTGTTAAAGGAAGAGTAGAAAATGTTCACTGTTAGTTGTTAAATGAATGTTTCTAATTGTTGGTAAAGAGTTACATCTGTAAACAGAAGATCCTCTCAACTAATATCTGTGTGAAACTGATCAAGTTTACTTGATGAAGGAGAAATATTTATTTATTATATTCTTTAATGTGTTTTAATCAATAATGTCTGATCATTGATATTGATCCTTCACAACACACACACACACACGCACTGTAACACTAACACACACACACACCCACACACACACACACACACACACTGTAACACTAACACACACACACACACACACTGTAACACTAACACACACACACACACTGTAACACTAA